>OZ010590.1:104903218-104988218 GCA_963932145.1 Acanthosepion lycidas | reverse complement strand
TTATTTTTTTTATTTTCGTCAATAGTAATGTTTCTAATTCTTTTACAACCACTAACCACTTGTGTTTTAGTAGTTTTACAACCTTGCATAGGGTGAACTCAATTAAAAAAAAATAATAGAATTCACTAAATGCAAGCCACTCAATGTCGTAGCTATTGTTAAAATTCTGTTGATGACTTATATGATACGAATTAAAGAGGGAGTTGTAGGATGTAAAAATTATGAGGATAAGGGAAATAGAAAACAATTGACCCTTGACATGAAGAGGTTTAGATTGTAGTGTTCAGAGAAGCATCATTAAACGTTAGATAATGTGTAATTTCCCAGATTCTTAGAGCAGCTTCACTTACTTAGTGACCCAGTTTTGAATAATGCTTCAAACCCACAAGAATCTCAGTACAATTGATGTTCCACCAAAAATACGATCAATCATTCTATAGTTTTGTTTTTGTTCAAGGAAATGTCTAGTCAGCCACCAAAGCTATCAACGTCAGCTAAAAATTGATAACAAAATCCAAACTTAAAAAAGTTCTTCATATAGAAAATAGGACAAATCAACGTCTGGTCAAGATCAGAATATTTCAGGGTGCACTTCCTTTTAAAACAATAGAAGAAAGGAAACATTGATGTTGTCCATATGCAAAAGATGTGTCGATTGGTTATGACTCCCTTATGTATTTGGGATGCAATTTATTTTGGACTGACCACACAGAGAAAAGACATGGAGTTGGAACTGCAATAGGCAGATCACCAGATATTGTAATAGTCAATATCACACACCAGTCAGAAAGACTGATGACTACCATCATTGTTGTTCATGGATGTAAGATCTGAGTGATATCAGCTTATGTCCCAACTGAAAATCTATCTATCTGTCCAGCCATCTGTCTTGCTATCTGTCTGTGTATCTCTGTATCTATCTACTTATCAATTACCCTTTCAATCTTTCTATCAATCTTCCAACTTAACTACCTATCAATTATTTTCACTTTTTCAATCTATCTATCTATCTATCTATCTATCTATCTATCTATCTATCTATCTATCAATCTGTTACCTTTTCAATCTATCTGTTACCTTTTCAGTCTATCTATCTATCTAGCTGTTACCTTTTCAATCTGTCACCTTTTCAATCTATCTGTTACCTTTTCTATCTATCTGTTACATTTTCTCTCTATCTATCTATCTATCTATCTATCTATCTATCTATCTATCTATCTATCAATTTTTTTTGTCCCCTTTCCTATCCATCCATCCTCTCAATTGTGTACGTGCGTATGTGTGCAAACTAATTTAATATTAAATCATCAAATTTTCTCTTACATTTGTGCTGCTGTCTTGGACAAAGAGAAATTATACACAGAATTGAGTAAAATTTGTATAATAGATAAAAACAGAAAACTGTGCATTAGTAGCGATTTTAGTGCATCTTCAATTATTTTTAAATATCACTGTTTTTTTTCATGTTAGAAGACCTCAACCTTTGAAATGGAAGGCTCTAACTGCAACTTTTGTTACTCAAAAGGTTACGTCAACCTTAATACATGGTTAGATCATCCCATGAAACACAACATCACATACCAATAAAAGTAAGAAGAAAAATATATAGTACATGTAACTTGAAGAGAAAATAATGACGTAATGAAGATGTTGACATTCCACACTACTTCAGATAAAAGGTTAGGAAATAAACCTCATCAATACAGGAAAGAGTGATAACAGCAACGGGACATAAAAACTATTTTTCCACAACCCATACTACTCTGATTTCTCCAAGATAAAGGGGCTAAAAATGGTGACATCTTGATGCAATGAATGAACATTTCTATTTTTGTATTGGCGCTACATAATCATAAAGAAGTGTACTAAATAACAGAAACCACATTACAAAACGATTACCAACAGCTACAATGGATATCACATGTAATTCAAAGATAAAATAATGACATGAGGAAGATGTTGATATTCCACATTTCTTTAAATAAAAGGTTAAGAGGGAAAGCACCGTCAATATTAGAAAGAGAAATAACAGCTACTGGACTTTAGAAACCTATTTTCCTTTAAGAGATTTTATAAATTTCAACAGAAAGGAGTATTGCCTGCTCCGTTAATGAATGCGAAATGTTTCCTTATGAGGAAGCGGCTAATATTACTATTACGATTGAAGTTGGGGTGAACAGATACTACACTTTGATCTCAGTTCAATGACCAGGGAGTAAAGAATAAAGTAACTCAAGCAATACTGGCTGTTTGGTCAATGGAGGCCAAATGTTTTTTTAAAAAATGCATTTCTGCGGCATGTTAAACATCAAATAAATAATATTTGTTTCAAAACAGATTATTTATACTGTAAGCCAGCTATTATTATTCAAATAAAGTTTCAGGAAAGTATATTTTATTTTTGAAAGATATTTTAATAAAGAGAATTATATTGTGATGAAAAATCACTAAAATAGCACTAAAAGGCTATTTTTAGGAAAAGAAAAACACTATTTCATGTCAATTTACATTAGTTTTGTTTATTTGAAATATTAAATTTAATCTATTAGCTTGAAAAGATGAACTAAAATAGAAGCTTCAAGAAAGTTTCTTCATTTTTTAAATTCATTTTAAACCTTAGGCATCACGTTTTCTAATATATATATATATATATATATATATATATATATATATATATATATATATATAAAAGTGAACACTCAGAGGTGACAGGCTGTTTCATGCTAGATGCAATCGTCAGGCCGCAAGTGTTGGATTTTCCTCAACTATTTATATATATGGGTCAGTGGTGCATTGTGGGTAATCCATTCTGGTGGTTATTTTGGTTGTTTCATGCTAGATGCAATCATCAGGCAACCTGAAACAGCCTGTCACCTCTAAGTGTTGACTTCAATGTTCACTTATATATATATATATATATATATATATATATATATATATATATATATATATATATTTATATATATATGATAGCTGGCCACTCGTATTTGAGGATACCCGATTATTAGGGAGGCTAGCCAATCCCTATTGCAGACGCTCGTCAGGCACATTTGTTTGTTTAAAACCCACAGACCCCACCTGTGGTTTATACTGCTGAGCACACCTTAGCTACAGTTTCTGGGAGAGAACGTGTTATCTAGCATGACCAACAATCTAAAGAAGAACAACATACTCAAACTTTTGGTCACGATGACTTGTGACTTCGTACTAGCACAGCTATCTATTTTCTCTGCATATCAATATTTTAAATGCGCTGTACATATTGGAAAGTGCTCAATATCAATGATAGAGGTAACATATTCAGTTGCATATTCAGTTGCACAGCTATGTTCTGTCTACCCAATTTCATTCATAAGGCTTGAGTAAACCCATGGTATGGTTTGCAGGCACCTTCCAAAGGGGCCGCACACTGGGATCATCCCCCCTCCAGACTGATAACATCAGCCTCCTTCCTGACAAATTAACAGTGGTGAGATTTCTCATGGTCAGAATGCGAACATTCTAACCACTCGGTCACACGCCCATATATATATATATATATATATATATATATATATATATATATATATAGATAGATAGATAGATAGATAGATAGATAGATAGATAGATAGATAGATATTGCGTGTATATTTATATATATTTAAAAGTATATATTTAAATATATATGTATTTAAATATATATATTTATTATATATATTTAAATATTTATATCTCTATCTATAAAAGGCAGGATGTGTGTGTGTGTGTGTGTGTGTGTGTGTGTCTGTGTGTGTGTGTGTATGTGTGTGTGTGTGTGTGTAACGAATGCACGGCCGCAATTTTCGATGGATTTGCACCAAAATTTACATGCACATGCTCCAAGTTAGAGGGAAGGCCAAAACCGACTTTGCATTTCCCAACTCCCATCGATAGTGGAAATACTCGATTTTTTCATGCTTCTACGGCAGTTTTCATGTAGTTTGCGTCCATTTTGTACTGGCCAGAGTGAGAGCCAATAGCTAGCTGCCACGAATAGGCAGGGAGATTCTATTAGCCAGCGTGAGAGCCAACAGCTGACTGACACGAATGCTAACTAGCATGCTAGCATGTAAAAAAAATCGATAGCTGCATTCGTCATAAGTGGGAAAAATTTAAATCTGCATGGCACTTTACTCTAGTTGATCATTCGCTTGCTTAAGCTCAACGTTGATTCTGATTCTGCAGAACTGGGTTGGGTGTGAAAAAGTATTTGTTGTTAACATTCTTTTTTCATTCGGTTTTTCCAGTTACGAGTCCTTTTTTAAAGCTGATCGTTTTGTGTTCGTTTTGTTTAGTTCTTTTTTCGTAACAGATTTAATGTTTAATATAGAGCTTAGAAAAAATTCGCAGTGCGAGAGAGGCAAGAAGTAAGGCATGTAGCAACATCAGCATGGCAAAGGAAACTCCTTTAAAGGCAAGGAAGGGCAAAAATATTTTAAGTCAAGTGATAGGCAAGAAGTAAGGCATGTAGCAACATCAGCACGACAAAGGGCACTCCTTTAAAAGCAAAGAAAGGGCAAAAATATTTTAAGTCAAGTGATAGCAATTGCTGCATGAGTCGTACGATTTTTCAGTCAAGCATGGGCAACGCTGGGCCATGCTGCTAGTAAAGCCATAAATATTTTTAGACTGCCAGAATTGTTTTGGGAGATAATAATGATTTCATCATCATTTGACTGAAGTCGAGATCATTGAACCAATGCAAATAATGCTTTCTTTAGCTGTATAGTATGTACTATGCCAAGGCACAGATTTGAATTCAGAGTTATTTTCTCTTAGACTGGTTGACACCCTAGGCTATAGTACCCAGTCTGTCTTGCTATTTAACCATATATGGAGGTGGGACCCCAAAGAAGATTCATACATTTCCTATTAGCTCATAAAACAATTTAATGGATCCAACAGGAATTTGAACTTGGCTCTCTGATTCCTCAACGTGAGCTGTAATCCATTACTCTAGCAACATCAGCATGGTAAAGGGCACTCCTTTAAAGGCAAGGAAAGGCAAAAATATTTTAAGTCAAGTGATAGCGATTGCTGTATGAGTCGTACGATTTTTCAGTCAAGCACGGGCAACGCTGCTAGTTTAAAATATATATATTTAAATAATATCTATCTATCTATCTATCTATATATATATATATATATATATATATATATATATATATATATATATATATATATATATATATATATTAGTTGGATTGATGTGAGATTGTGACCTTGGAATTGATGTGAGTTTGTGACCTTGGGTCTAACGATCGCAAATAGCGTGAAACCGAGGATCACAAACTCACATCAATCCAATTAAATATGTTAGCTCTATCACTGATAGTACTTATTGGAAAGCGCTCAAGCTTTCCAATAAGTACTGCGCATATATAATATATAAATAATATATATAAAAATTATATAATATATGAATAATATATATATATATATATATATAAATGTATATAAATATATATGTATAAATGTATATAAATATATCTATGTATATATATATATATATATATATATATATATATATATATATATATAAATGTATATAAATATATATGTATAAATGTATATAAATATATGTATATATATATATATATATAAATGTATATAAATATATATGTATAAATGTATATAAATATATATATATATATATATATAAATGTATATAAATATATATGTATAAATGTATATAAATATATGTATATATATATATATTTATATATGCATATAAATATATATATATACATGCATATATATGTGTGTGTATATATATATATATATATGTATATAAATATATATATATATGTATATAAATATGTATATATATATATGTATATATATATATGTATATAAATATAAATTTATGTATATATATATATATTTATATTTATATACATACACATATATATTTATATATTATATACACACACACACACACATATATATATATATATATATATATATATATATATATATATAAACATTAAAAAAGTTAATGAAAATCATTATTCAAAAAAGATTTCTTATGCGAAGGATCTGGAAAGTTCCAAGGATTCAATTAATAAAACTAATTCTTTCGTGTTTTGTTGTTATCATTTTAAAAACGATAAAATGAAATCGTATGCATTCAACGAGAGGCTTTAAATGTGCTTACAAACTTGCGTCTTAATAAAATCAACGAAAGTGACAAGTATGTTTAGGTATCCGTAACCGCGTATATGTGTTCGTATAGGGCAAGGATTAATTCTCTGACTTCCCACCGTTCAACAGAAATTTATTGACACACAAGATCCGCTATTTCATAGACGGTTAATCCTTTTGACCAGTGGCCAATGCATAGTTGTTGTTTTTTCGTGTTTTTTTTTTCTCTTCTCCCCGGCGCCTTTCCGCCCCAGTATCTTTGGTCGATATCTAAACTTGAGTTTCTGCTAAAAATTGTTTTGTTAAACGTCCAAATCCTGGATCATCACACCCGACTGCTCGCATCCCTTCACCGGATCTTTGTCTCGTGGCCTGAAGCCCTGCAATTTATTGCCCGTCTCTTCCTCTCGTGCACCTTGAGGCAGTCAGAGCATGAGTCTCAGCAGGAGTTGTGCCCTAAAGCTATTTATCCTTGCTCTCCACAATTGAACAGGTCTTGTCCATTGACTTTTCTGTTTCCTGTGTCTGTCTTTCATGTGACAACGCTCCCCTGACACTGGCCGGTTGCGCCTGTTGTGACAGGCCAAATGCGGGGCATTTTATTGCACTGGTGTGTGTTTAGATGTTGTGTTGTCGACCATGAAAAACTACGGGTCGTCAGCTGTCAACACTTAATGGTCCTGCTGTCTAATTCTTCTTTGCCTTCTCCCCAATCAAACAAACGAACAGAGTCTAAGAGACGGCCCGTGGTTCATGCGGATGATGAGGGTGGAGCCGGGTGGCAGGAATGCTAACGGTAGTTTATCAACTTTCACAGAACATTTTGCAATAAAAATAAAGACGTGAGTAGAACAATAATTTCCTCCATTTTGGGGAGTTCTTTTGGGTTTTTTTATTTTTATTTTGGACAGACAAATACTATTTATTTATTTTTATTTTAATCTTTGATTCAAAACAGAAGAGCAATATATCTAGTCCGACATACATTCCTTGTTACAAGATGGAATTTTCCCTTTTGATGGGGTGGAACGTCGGGGGAAGTCTGTTGCCATAGATCTATTGCTAGTTAAGTTAATTTGGCACCGATATTCAAAGAATTTAAAACGATTACTTGGTTACTTATTTTAGTGCATCATTTTGCTTACAATTATTTTCACGTGACGCAAACAGTTGCCAGAGCATTATTTAAAGAAATCAGCGGAAATAATCAACAGTGCTTTTTTTTTTTTATAGCCAACTGTCACTTATATTAAAGTCAACTAAAACCGTTTTTGTCTTGTCGTAAGCGTTTATGAATTGAAGATAACTTTTACAAAAAAAAAAAAAAAAAACTATTTCACTTTGTTCGCTTCATTGAAAACAAAAATGGCAGTCAATTTTTCTTCGTTGAATTATTCAATGTCATCATCATCATCATCATCATCATCATCATCATCATCAGATGAACGTTTGCCAATAAGAAACGTACACGACTGCCGCAAATGCCCATGTTATTTTAATGAAAAATGTCGATGTAAATGTTCCTGGATATTTTGGTGGACTTCAGAATGAAAGACAAACAATCCATTGTCGGGGAAGGACAAAAAGTTAGAAATGAGGCCCCATCATAAAACATCCGAAACCACCGCGGTGCTGGAATTTTGGTAATTTAATTAAAATATAAATTAAATTGAAATACATAATAAATTTACATCATTTCAAGTTTTTGACAATCGATTTAATGCTTTCAACCCACTTTTATATAGTTTAGAAACTGTCATTTAAGTAATGCATTAATCAAATAACTCATTTAAATAAATTATGAAATAAGTAGCAAAATAATCGTTCTAAGTAACACAGTTAATCAAAATAAGTGTTGCATAATTTGTTGCTTAAAAAATTATGACTGATGAATTTCACTGCTGACTGACGACAGTATCGCTGCAATATTTCTAGTGCATGTCAAATTAGTTAAACTCATTGAATTATAAGTTTTTCACATTCAATTTAATGCTGTCAGCCCACTTTTATAAAGTTTTAAAACCTCTCATTTAAGTAACGAATTTTACAGTTTTGATATATTGTGAAATCTAACACGATTACCGTATAGAGCAGCGTATAAGCCTTTTTCATGTATGGTGCAATCCTTGATTTTTTCATATAGCTCGTGTATAATGTTACCCCAGCTTCTGAACAATATCAGTAGGCCTACCGTAGTCAAATATTGCAGTAATGGGCATCATCCTGGAATATTTTATAGGTTTTCATTCTTTTTTGTACAAAGCTACCGTAAAATAGTGAAAAAATCACTTACCGTAAAATATCTGATACACAGATTTTGACACTGTACTTTGTCGTCTTTCATGCCTCACTACGGCAATCCTTTTACTCTGGGCCTGCCTACCATACTTTTCTTTTTTATTCATGCATAACTACGGTAGTTTTTCCCTTTTTGTGGCTACACGAAGAGCAAAACCTCATCCATTATGTGCGCCATTTAAAATCAACAAATACCTTATGTAAATGAAAAATTAATAGCTTTTTGCATTCATCTTCGTATCGCAAGTGTTTATATCGCTGTGGTATTGCCTTTCTAATGACAACCTTTTTGCCAAGTGTAATGTGTGAATGTAGGCCTGCGGTTATGGTCATCAAAAATACATGAATTTTAAGTCGTCCAGAAAAAAAATTGCCTGACCTTTTATTTTTGCGTAAAAGCTGATCATAAAAAATTCGCACTAGGTTCGAGTATATACGGCAATTGACTGGATCCCACGCTGTTCATCTTAAGGTCCTCGACAAAATCCAGAGACGAATATACAATGTGGTTAGCCCTGATCTGGCATCTTGTTTACAGCCGCTCTCTCACAGACGTGTCATCATTTCCCTCTGTCTTTTCTACAAATACGGTAACTACTCCGACAAGATATTTTCGCTAGTTCCCAATCTGCATGAATTTTAACGTTCCATTAGGTCTGTATCTCATCCCACCCTATCACTAACTAAAGGCTTAAATGCAGCCGTCTCTTATATTCCAATAGCTTCATGTCTCGCACTTCCTGTCTGTAGAACTCCCTTCTTATTACTTGCTTCCCTGATCGATATAATCTTCAAATATTGAAATGCAATGTCAATCGACATCTCGAGATGCTTTGATCTAATTCCCCGTCCTTCTCTTCATCGTTTCCTCTATCACGCCTCTTTATTCTTGCTCCCACCTTCTGTAACCCATGCGTACTAGTGGCACTCCCGCCTTGCTTGGGGTGAAAAGCTTAAAAAATACGTACTGCGTAATTACTTGCGGTTTAACTTTACAATGCATTCGGTAACATATTAAATTTGATATGCACTGGATTAACCGAATATTGCAAGCGGCATTTTTATATAATTTTAAACTACCTCGTAATCTTAAAAATTAGGAAAAATTTCTCCGTAATATAATGTATTATTGAATTTTAGGTCCTTTGGCTTTAAATTTACTGAAGCTATAGCGTTTATTCTTTGATAATTTCGTGTATAGATGTCTGTATTTTATAAAATAGGTACGTTTATACACACACACACACAAATTAAAATTCTTTTAAAACATGGGAGGTCGCTTAATTGTAGTAAGATTTTCCATTTATGATTACTAAATATAGATTTTACTTAATAACAATATCACTTAACCGGTATAAATCATTACAGAAATTTTAAATATTTAAAACTTTATAAATTATTCTACTTAAAATGAAAAAACAAATGAATAGACTTATTGTAAAATTCATTATTCACTGAAAATATTCCTTCTTAAGACAATAGCGTCGATGATATATCTTATTCATAAAAGCAATTAAAAGCTTTTCTAATTGAATAATGTCTTAGTTTTATGGCATTTTTTATTTTACGATTCAAAGCAGATTTTCTGTTACAAAAATAATTCATGATTTAAATTCACCAAGAAGTTCTACGTATAAAAAACGAATTTCTCGAAATTTCATAAATTTAAATAATTAGTGGTTAAAACAAAAATGTTTTTATCAAGATTGTCTAAAAAACGAAATATTTCTAAAATAATGTAATTCATTTGGGAATAAGTTCTGAAAGTTTCATTAAAATCCGAAAATTATTTGATTTTTTCCAGAATTTCCAAATCAATGTGTTTTTCATGGCAAAAAAAAGACGCTTAAGTCTCCTACAGTAATCTTTGAAAGCTCACCCCCTGATAAAAACAAGATTTCTAACCAAAATTTCGAACGTTTTAAAAAGGATCAAAAAATTAATTTAATTTAAAAAAACCAAAAAACGTTTGGACTTTGTTCGTAATAATAACAAAGATTTGGACGATATAACTTAGTTTTTATTAAGTTTGGGATATTTTTTTCCATCATGGTATGCGCAATTTTAGCAAATCTGTGGTGGTACCTACTATAAACGTTATTTTAAATAACGGTCATAAAAATAGACAAGAACATATAAAGAATTAACTCGACGTATATTTTCTGTAACCTCTCGAAAAACTAATATATATGAATAAGAAATGTCGTATTAAACGGGTCACAGCATTGGAGGGGAGCAATCAACAAACCTACCCCCCACCCCCCCCACCGACTGCCACGGGCGTGTATATGCAGGAAACTGTACTGAAAACTTCATAACCTGACCAACTTCCCCAAATCTCAACAAATATATGAGGTTTTTATCTCGGGATTTGAGGATTCTAGATAGATTTATTATGAAAAACTTATATCTGTCTTTTTATCTTTTTTATTTTTTTATATATTTTACTATTTCGAAATATATTTCGCAAAGTAGTTTTAGCTTAAGAAAATTTTTGAACAGAAAAATTCTGCTGATTGTACCAAGCACACACAAGGGAAATTGCAATAAGAAATTCTTAGGATTGTGAAGTTAACGGATAGGAAAGATTCGAAACTAATTAAATTCATTGGTCCGTTTGAAAAAAAAAAAAAAAAAATGGGGGAAATATATTTTAATAACAGATTTTTTAGACATTTTTCTGCCTCCGACATACGCCGGAATCGAAAAATATTGATTATTTTATCATTTTAGAAAAGCTGTTCATGTTCAACATATAAAAATGCAAATATATTAAATCTATCCTTGACTTATTAAAGAATTGTCTGAACTTTATTATTAATTACAAATGTCATGTTTGAAACTGAGCTTAAGTCATTGATAACTGTGCTTACATCATTGATAACTGTGCTTACATCATTGATAACCGCGATTACATCATTGATAACCGCGATTACATCATTGATAACTGTGCTTACATCATTGATAACTGTGCTTACATCATTGATAACTGCGTATTATCACGAATTAAGCAAACGGACAACATCAGTAGGACCCAGTTATTATTAGTTACACTGGGGAACAAATTTCAACTTGTCTATTGAATTAAATTTGCCAGTTAGTTATATAATTTGGGTGTGCTAAGCGCGAATCTTTACTCGGTTTTGCTATATAGGTTCTGATTTTACTCAACACCATCATCTTTCGCCTTATTCATAAAAAAAAATGTTTTTTTCTCAAAACTCACTGCTTTTTTGCGGTTACACATTATGCAAATAGATTTTTATCTAGGCATTTGTACCTGTTATAGCATTGTTGTATTATGCATACGTTTAGATGTAACACCCTAAAATATTTTTAATTTTTGTTATTTTTAACCCATTAAGTAATTTAGTAAATTAAGCTAAAAATATAAAATTCTAGAATTTTCTCGATTGTTCCTGTTTTCTGTAGAATAAAAGCGACTTGTTACCGGACTTAATCAGTCAATTCAATCAGTCAGTTAATTAAGTTTGGATAGTAACATAGTTTTGAATTGGCATATGATTTAGTAATTTTGTCATCGTGATATAATAGTTGATTTAATTACACGTAATTTATTATTGTACCTACCGATCTGTGTTTATTGTAATTAGCTATTTCATAAGTTTATATTTAAACCAATTTTTGTATTAATATTTCAGATTTTTAAAAATGTATATGACTTAAAGACTTTAAATACCTTTAGAAATTGGTAGAACAATTAAGCATTAGAAAGTTCAAATACAAAAAAATGTTTTATATGTAGAAATTTTACACTTCTATATCAATGAGGAAAAGTAACTGACTTCGTAAAAAACATTACATTTTGACACAGTGAAAGCTTCATATCTGTTTTTATTTTACTTTAAATTATAGTGGGTCAGCCAATTTGCATTGGTTATAAATAGAAATAAAAATAAAAACTGACCCTCTACAATTTTTACAATATCAAATGTAACAAAGACAATAACAAGAGAAATAATCAAGTAGAAGAAATTATGAATTTGCTCAACAATAAATATTTTTTATAAACACAACAAATACATAATATACAGTGCAAAAGTTGATAAACACAATAGAGTTATTTGGTGTGTGTTACTGAGAGAATTTGAGTTACTGTACTGGACGTGTGAAAATTAGGTGTAGTTGTTTTTAAGAAAATTAAACAGTAGTTTTTGTTTTTGTATTAAATAGAAAAATGTATTGTTCTTGACTCACTGATTGTTATAGTGTTATCGCACTTTAACCAGAGATTCTTCTTGTGGAATAGAATATTTTGTGGGAGTGAGTGTTAAGCCTGGAAATGGTTGACAAGGTTTGTTGTTGTATTGAAGATAAAGTTCGTCTCTTTTGCTGTGTTGATTTCCAATGAAGTCAAGTGAATTGGTTCAATATTTTAAGTGCCCACTGACCAAGTCGCGTCGAAGTTTCGTTTTTATTAGTTCTCTTGGTCACGTGGTGAGGCTCGTGAACATGTTTACATTTTATGGCGTCAACTAGAGGTCAAAATTTGGGTCGGTACCTTCGGACGTAGTTGACGACACCTAATTAATATTTTACAACCAATCAAAATACATCAGTTGTTATATTTGGTTGGGAGCCTCTATGTGTTTAACTTGCACAAAATTTAAGATTTAAAAAAAATGTAGGAATCTGATTCTACAAAGTCATTTCTATCGTTGTAATTAAAATTAATGCAGTTTGAATTGCTTGTATTCATGAAACTTGAAAATAAATAACAGATGACTTAATTTTTTAGTCTTAATTTGAAAAATGGCAGATAGGCTGTTGACATGAATCAGGACGTGAGTGAGTCAGAGTTGAAATTCGTATTTAGTACATTCAAATTACCTAGAATCAAACGACAGATAAGATAGATAGACCTCTCACCCATCTGTAAGGTAGGATCGAGCCTGGGCAGGATGATATGTAGTATGTCCCCTCTCTCCATAGGTCATTACAGATTGGGACCAGCAAGGGCTACATAGAGCTTTGAATTCAGTGTTAGTTATTCCTTCCTTATTGCCACGCAGTCTGCCCTGCTAATTACCCATAGAAGTTGTGTAGAAGAGGAAGAGGAAGTATGGATGCTGGAACAGAAACAAAGATGTGCGATGAAAATATATTGGTTACTTAGAGTAAGAAAAGACAGTAAGTGTGGAGAGCCGTGGTCGTTCACATCCTAAAATGGTTGGAAGAATAAAATATTTCAAGTTGGAATTTACACCGTGTACTTATCACACAACTACACACACGCATATATACACACATACACACACATATATATATATATATAGTCATTCACAGACAGAATATTTCGCTCTATCACAGCTCATCAGTGTGTCTAGACGACCGGTTGGCTCTAGTTAGGATCGAAACCCGATTGAATTGGCATCAGTCGTGGGTTCTACCACCAAGCCGTTGGCGCCACGGCAGGGACGAAGGTGAATAAGTGCATTTATTTTTGGATAAACACACAGTTACTGGGAGAACTTGATTCGATTTACCGATGAGGCATTATTAGCCGTAATAGTCACTGTTTACAAACCCACACTTCCTACCCAGAGAGCTCAACCAAAATAAATTTTATATATGTATGAGTCCCGACGGACGACCAAGTATGTATATGTGTCTGCATACATCGATGTTTGCGTTAGTACGATGACAAAACGACGATGTTTCCCCCACCACTTCCACAATAACACCAATACACGCAATCTACATAAAACCAAAATGTTTTAAAAAATTAATCAGTTTGTCTGACAATCGCTAAAGCGTGAAAACCAGGGTCACAAACTCATATCTATCCAACCATATATGTTAGCTCTATCTCTGATATTGAGCGCTTTCTAATAAGTACCGCGCATATAATATATAAATAATTATACATATATATTTATTTATTTATATTTATATACACACACTTTTCACACACACACACACACACACACACACACACACACACACACACACACACACACACACACACACACACACACACACATCTATATCTATATCTATATATATATATATATATATATATCCGGGAAATTTTCCTAATATTTTCTTGTAAAAACATCAGCTTGCAAAAATTTAACATAAATAAAGAGGCGGATAGATAACAGTGTGAGATAGATAGACAGGAAACGAGTGAATTCCTTAGAATATTATGGATCCGACTGAAATTCGAACACAGTTCTCCGATTCCTCAATCCGACCCGCTTTCCATTACTTCACCAGATATCATTCGTGTCCCCTAGTGTTATATAATCACAGTTTAAACAAGAATCAATGCTAATATACAGTATTTATTATCACCTCTTTAAGTATTCCCTGGTTGTTGTTTTTACGTGCGGACCATTCAATTTAAGTAGTGCTCGAATGTTTATAGCATATTCAACTCATTAGCATGGCATGGATTAAAGAGGACATTTCATCTTTGCTCATCATGACATTCATAGAGTGAAAATGTAATTTTTATTTACTTCTATGCCTACTCGTTGCTTTTGTGCACACGTTAAGACGATATCATGAAGGAGAAGAACTTGGGTAAAATTATATTACAGGCAATTCGGATTTGACTTCAAAGTGTACGAAAGAATTTAGTAGCAAAATGTACTTGCCTGACAAAACGGTGGATTTCATTTACTGATCAGATATTTTCCATATAACGGTATTTGTAAACTCGGTCTTCTTTGCTGTTTGCAGCGAAACTGTTATTTGATGATGGAATAAAATAATAAAATCGATTTAAGATAATATTGCTTAATTACTGCAAGACCTGTTAATCAATTTCAGTCTCAATTCGGTGATTAAATGCTCTTGCGGAAAGATTTGAATATATCCACGCAATTACTACCACAAGAAATCTGCAGTGTATATTTTTCTATGTCTCCCAACATCACTCTAAAGCTATCTATCTATCTATCTATCTATCTATCTATCTATCTATCATTTTCTATATATATATATTTCTTCATATATATATATATATATATATATATATGAAGAAATATACTCATAAGGTGTGCTATATTTATGGGATAAATCTATGTGTAAATATAAAAGTGAACATTGAAGTCATCGCTTACTTAGAGGCGACGGGCTGTTTCATGTTAGATGCAATCGTCAGGCCAATCGTGTAGCCTCAAGATTGCATCTAGCATGAAACAGCCTGTCACCTCTAAGTGTTAACGTCAATGTTCACTTTTATATATATATATATATATATATATATATATATATATATATATATATATATATATATATATATATATATATATATATATATATATATATATATATATATATATATATATATATATATATATATAGTGTGATAATGAATAGCGGCTTGGATTGAGGAACCGGAGGGCCGAGTTCGAATTCCAGTCGAGTCCATTACATTCACTTACGTTGAAAGGTGTAAAGTGAATCATCTTCTTCTCCTTCCAGCAATGAGTAAATAGCAGGTCAGACTGGGTTCCATAGCTTAGGATGTCCACTGGTCTAGGAGAAGGATAACTCTGAATTCAAAACCTGTGGAAGGTCGTTTGGGGACCTTGTGGCAGGTAGCGCACCAGATCTTTGTATTCGACCCTTCAAAAAGTGTGGATGGTCCTGCACAAAACCTTCACCACTATAATCAAATCTCATGTGCGGGTGTCGGACTGTCGGTTTCCTAGGAACTGATCTGCTTGGCCCTCATACATATATATATATATATATATATATATATATATATATATATATATAATAAATAATTATAATTTTAAATAAATAATTATATCTGCTCTACTTTGTATTGAGCACTCGTTTAAGAATAGTAATTGTTGGTTATTGGAATTCATTCCATATACACCAATCATATACTTGGATATTAGCTCCTATTACTGTCGAGCACATTCTATTCTATTCTTATACTATGGATAGAATCAATTTCGGAGTATCACTTAAGAACATTCCCACCACGAACAAAAGGGATTATTTCGTCCATCTAACACAGCAAACGGAAAACCTTATCAGAAGAATGAGATGGAAAGCTTACTTCTTTCTTCTAAACAAAAAACCATTGTGTGAACGCGAAATTTATGGTTTTAAAAGCCTAAAAACTGCACCAATTATTAAGCAATTGTCTGCTTTTGAAAATGAACTATTGGATATCATCAAGGGATTAACCTTCTATAAATACAAAAATGCCTTCAAAAAAAATCTTGATAGTGTCGTCAAAGACATTAATAAATCTGGTGATATATATGTAAAATCCGATAAAACGGATAATTTCTATAAGTTATCTCCTAAGGACTATGATACATTAGTTAGGGATAGTCTAACCAGAAACTACAAAAAAATTGTTACAAATAACTTCAACCAAATAGATAACATTAACAGTATCAGTAAATCAATTACTGATAAACTATTGATTAGTGATCGGGTCGGCAAACTACAAACTAAGGAAGCCTATGTCTTGTTAAAAGACCATAAACCCGAATTCAAAACTAAGCCATCTACTAGGCTTATTAACCCTACTAGACCGGAAATCGGTAGAATTAGTAAGACCATCTTAGAAAGAACCAACAAATCCATAAAAAACACCCTTGGACTACTACACTGGGTTAACACAGCTGATGTTATCAACTGGTTTAATAACATCCAATATAAGGGCAACTGTATTTCATACAGTTCGATATTATCGACTATTATCCCTCTATATCGAAGGATCTTTTCACTTTGGCCTTGGATTTCGCCCGGGAATACTCTAATATTTCTGAGAGTGAGGTGGACATCATCATGAAATGCCGAAATTCTGTTCTAATCTACAAGGATGAACAGTGGACCAAAAAGTCTTACAACAACAATTTTGACATTTCGATGGGTTCTCTGGATTCTGCTGAAGCTTCTGACCTGGTTGGATTATTTCTGTTGTATAATTTAAGTGCCTTTGATTGTCTAGATTCCGATAATGTAGGATTGTATAGAGATGATGGTTTATTAGTTGTTAAAAACTCCACTAAAATTAAGGTAGACCGTATTAGGAAAATGATTCATAGGGTATTTAAGGATTTAGGTCTTAGGACAATAGTCACTACTAATGTTAAAAAAGTAGATTTTCTAGACGTCACCCTAAACCTTGCTAGCAACTCTTTCCAATCATATGTGAAGGTTAATTCCAACCCGATATACGTTCATCCAAATTCCAACCATCCCCCTTCAGTTATCAAACATATACCCTCTTCCATTGGACTTAGAATTAGCACTAACTCTTCTAACAAAGATGTTTTTAATAAACATCGTGACTTTTACAATTCTGCACTCAAAAATAGTGGATACAAAGATATCACTATTCAATATAAAAACCCTGTTAACTACAACCATAATAAGAAAAGAAGATCTAGAAAGATCATCTGGTTCGCTCCCCCTTTCAATATAATGATTAAATCTAAATTAGGACGTATGTTTCTAAACCTCATCAAGAAACATTTCCCTAACCCTGAAACTAACCCACTTAGTAAAATATTTAATCCTAATACCCTTAAATTAAGCTATAGTTGTGCAGATAACCTAGAGAAAATAATTAAAAAACATAACAACATAGTCTTTAACAAGTATAGGGATTCAAAAAGCTTGATTACTCAAAAGGTTACTAACAGTAATACTAAATATAATAACGCAAATAATAATTTATGTAATTGTAGGTATCCTAATAATTGTCCACTACAAAATAACTGTGGAATTAGTTCTGTAGTCTATCTTAGTACAATCTCAACTACTGAGAATCCAAATATAAAGAAGTTTTACATTGGTAGCACAATGAATACATTCAAAGAACGCTGGCGGGGGCATATGCAATCTTTTAATAACAGTGACTATAGGTACATGACTTCATTGTCCAAGTACTTTTGGAATCTAAAAGAAAAGAACAAAACACCTACGGTTAAATGGACATTGATTAAGAAAGCCCGGACATGTAACTCCCTATATTCCCCATGTTACCTGTGTCTTAACGAAAAATTTGAAATTATTAGATTTAAAAACAAGGCTGATCTCTTAAATCAAAGATATGAACTAACGGTTAATTGTAAACACCGTTATAAATTTAACTTATTATAGGGGTCGTATACTTTAAATTATAATGATATGTAGCTGTAAGTTTAATAGATTATAACTTTTATTGCCTGATGGTCAATCTGACGATATGAATGTGTATGGTATAACTACATAATGTTATTCATTTTTCTGTATTTGTATGTATATATATATATATATATATATATATATATATATATATATATATATATATATATATTTGTGTGTAATTATGTGTGTTTGTACTGCGGAATGTGTATGTTTGTATATTAATGTATTAATATGTTGCTACGTTTTGTATATATATATGTATATATGTATGTGTGTGTATTTGTTTGTGTATATATAGATATATGTGTGTATGTGCGCGTATGTATGTAAATGTATGTATGTGCGTGTGTATATATATATATATATATATATATATATATATATATATAAAGTAAGAAGGTAAAAAGGAGGAGAAGAAGAAAAGGGGTTAAAAATATTGGTGTATATGTGTATGTATGTGTATTTGTAGATGTGGGTAGGTGTGTGTATATATATGTGGGTATGTATCCGTATATGTATGTGTATATGTATTTTTATGTGTGTATATATGTAAGTGTCTGTATGTTTATGTAGTTGTATATATATGCATGTATGTATGTGTGTATATGTATATATATATGTTTAGGTGTATGTGTATGTATGTGTATGTGTATATATATAGATATATATGTGTGTGCATATGTATGTATGTGTATGTGTGCATGTATGTGTATGTGTAAGTATATATATATATATATATATATGTATGGGTATATGTATGTGTATGTGCATGTATATATATATGTATATATGTTTGTATGTGTATTGTTATAATTGTGTACCTAAATTTATTTACGTATATTTATGTTGGTATGAATGTGTTTTTATATATGTATGTTAGGATACGTGTATTTTTGTGTTTGCATGTATATCGAGGTATGTCTAGCCTATGTATGTGTATGTATGTATGTATGTTTATATATGTTTTTGCTTAAATGTCGTTGTATTTATGTGTATGTACGTATATATGTGTATTTGTTATTATAGATAGGTATTTTTATGTATATATTTATGTGTATGTATATTTCTGTATGTGTGTATGCATGTAAATTTCTGTATGTATGTATATATATGTATATATATATATATGTATATATGTGTGTATATATATGTATGTATGTGTATATATATATGTGTGTATATGTGTGTGTGTGTTTACTTATGTAGGTTTGCAGTTGTATATATGTATGTTGACACCTACTGTATATGAAATTGTTTATGTGTACGTGTAGGTAGGGAAACTTGGGTATGTCATTACGGCCACATGGGTTAGTATATGTGTATATATATGTTTATATTTGTGTATATATGTATTTATATGTGAGTATGTATACACATATATGTGTGTATATTTGTAGGTATATATGTGTATATATGTAAGTATGTGTATGTGTACTTAATATCGTGGAGATATATACGTATGTATATGTTTATTTATGTATGTGTAGATATTTCGGTGTGTATGTATGTATGTATATTTATGTATGTGTGTGTGTATATATATATATATATATATATATATATATATATATGCGTTGTGTGTGTATATATATATGTATATGAGGTGGACATCGTAGTTACCGATGGGTGTTGACTTTGATGTCCGATTTTATATTTACATACACTATTTTAATATATTAAATAATATTATTTTTAATCATTTTTATCTTTGTATATTTACTTGCTTAAGTTATATTTCAATAGGTTGTTAGCATTTATGTAATGACATTTTCTGTCTTAAATATTTATCAGTTGTAGTATCCGATTGTCTGGGTCAATGTCTGTGGATGTGTGTGCATGTATTTATAGGTATCTATGTGTATGGAAAGTGCATTCACTTTTAATTGTGTATGTATATACGTGTGTGTTGGTTTCCCTTCCCCCACTTCCCCCTTTTTTTTCATGAAGATGTTCTCTGTTTCGTCTCTTTTTGTGTGTGTATATGTCTTCTTAGTGCTTATATATTAGAATCGGATTGCGCTTGTTTTACGCGTGAGTTTAGGACCCCATTCACACACTATTAGGATTAAAATGTATACATTGTAAAAGGACCAGATATCAAATTAGCTAAAGTAACTTCAATGAAGAAATAAATTGAATAACATATATATTTCTTCTTTTCCCCTCAGTAATTTTATAGTTGTAAACTTAATAGCGAATAAATTTTAAAATTTGATTTTGTAATTAGCAGTTTTAAATTTTAATATTAAATTTTATCATATAATTTAGTAATTATTGGTTGGAATAAATTCTTTTTTAATACTACCCATATTTTAAACATCTGAATAGATATTATAACATGACTTCGTTATCAAGCTTTTTGAATTTTCATTATACTTGTGTTTTGATTGGTCCATCTAGCCTTTGTAACAACGTTTTCTCCTTGCGAAGGATTGTTGATTAATTTGAAACTTTTAAAACCATTTATTTTACATTCAACGTCATCACTTGACGAGGGTGTTGAAACAAAATGGCTATTTTTGTAGTGATTTTATAACATAGTATAATTTTTTTTAAATAAATAATTATATATATATATATATATATATATATATATATATATATATATATATATATATAGTTTTATATATATTTATAGTTTATATATATATATATATATATATAGTTTTAAGGTGTGCTATATTTATGGGATAAAGTGCTCAATATCAGAGATAGACCGTATGTAAATATAATTGAATGTTCACTTTTATATTTTATACACACACACACACACACACACACACATATATATATATATATATATATATATATATATATATATATATATACACTACAGTTCAAGAGTTTCAAGCCATCCACAGAATTACCATGCGATGAACTTGACTGAACAGTGAAAAGAAAAAAAAGAACGGAATCAGTTATCAAACTTATACTTTGAGAAACATATGCAATGAATGGCAAAAATGTGTGCTGCTGTAATCAAGGCTAAAGGAGGATATTTTGACGAGAGCAAAATTTAATTATAAAATGCTTTTATTCTTTTTGTCATCATAAAATATCGAGTGAAATATCATGTGTCATTTTTTTTAACTATGTATAATAATTTTCTCTTATTTAAAGTACAAACAATGACATTTGGGCCAATTTAAAAAATTATCAGTGGTGGCCTCGAACTTTTAAACTGTAGCTTATATATATATATATATATATATATATATATATATATATATATATATATATATGAATAAAAAAGATGGTCAAATATAAAATATTTGCTGCTTTTCTGCGATCTAAAGTTTCAGTTAATTCCCTTTAGTAACTCCAACGTAAATTTTTAACGTATATTACCCAAGGAAGACCGGAGCGTACAACGGCCGAGACGTCGTGAATAAAGACAGTGGCATAGCTAACGGGGAGCGAGCGGGCGGACCGCCCCGTTTGCCAGCACAAGAGCGGTGACACAATGTCACCCCCAACAAAATTTTTCAACCAGGCTAAGGTGCCTGAAATAGTCTGAAAACAGTGGTGGAGACACAGGGTTTCGCAGGCGGGCATATGACCCCCCCCCCCCAGAAATAATTTATGACCTCCCAGCTTTGTCCCCCTGTCAGAAATTTTCTAATAAATTGTCAGGAAATTTGTGAGTAGGAAAAATAGCAATGTGTTCAGCTTTCATGTGTTTCAGTTGCTACAATCTTAGTTACTAACAAGAGACATTGTTGTAACATTTTATCGGATGATATGGTGTTTTAACTCTGCATCATTAATAACAACAAAGCGAAATACGAAGCCAAAAGTGCAACAATTTCAGTCTTGCCTGTGTATCAATTCGCTGAGATACAATTTTCCATTGAGTAAGCGATATACTTTTGAATATATCGAAAAATCGGAACTTTTTGGGGTATCGGAAACGGTATCGGAATCGGAAAAATTTGTGACTATTTTCCGATTCCAAAAACGATTCTTTTAAATTTTTAACTTAATTTTCCATTATTGGTACTAATGATAAATATTTATTGTTTTTAAATTATCACTAAAACTAAAATCATAATAACATCAAAATACGATGTAAATTGATTTTACTTGTATAAAGAAAAACAAAAAATAAACTTTGCATAAATCCTCTAGGTAACCTTTAAAAGAATGCAGTTGATTTACAATGTTCCGAAAAATGCTTAAAAATTAAATAGAACATTTTTGTCAAGAAAAATACTTTCAAACATCATTGATAATTAAAAGGTACCCAGAAAATGATGCAACGGAAAATTGGACACCGGAAAATTAGCAACAGAAAATTAGGTCAACCATGAGCCAGTCGAGACTGTCAGATCTGGCTCTGCTGTCCATTGAAAACGTGCTTACAAGACAAACAGATTTTGACGGTGTCATTGACCAGTTTGCCACAATGAAAACAAGAAAACATTCATTCTAAGACCATAGTATCGAATGTCATTCTTTTGTGTATTGCCGTGTTTTGTATTTAGTTATTCTGAAAGTGAACAGTTGCATTTTAAAAATCTTTTAATTTGAACTGATTATTTTGTGGTATTGGATTTTGTCTTGGATCATACATGTAAACAGTAACGTACCGGTCAGTAGAGTAAAGTAGAGGTAGAGCATGTATGGAAATTTAGCTACAGCTAACCATTCAGCATAGGGTGAATCGGGGTCATTGGGGTGACATTTGAGCGGACCGCCCCGGGTGACGTTTACTCTAGCTACACCACTGAATAAAGATGAGGACAGCAGCCCGAACAATGTAGTGTAAATCAATACAATATCTTCATCTAAGAAATACAGACAGATACTATGCTTAAATTCATGATATCGATGTACCAAAGAGGAAACTGTCCTCTTTGGTAGCATGAAGATATTTCTAGAAAGCCACAGGGAAGTCATGTTACGGCGGTAGGAAAAAAAAAAACTGAAGCCAAGATGTCAGGTTGGAACTGATAACTTTACAGAGTTTTGTTTGGATTAGTGAAGAATCTTGAGACATATAACAGGAGCGCTAGACTAGATGTAGCAGCAATATTCAATGGTATTTCTTTAAACGTGCAAGATGGATTTTGCCGAGAAAAATTATTTGGCGTGACACTGAATCAACTTAGCTAGGTGCAAACCTAACAATAATTTCATATACTCCTGTCTTTATAATACGTCAGATAAAATAAACCAGAATATTATTTCAAAATTATCTGTTGTTAAATGAGGTAAGTAATGGCTTGGGAATTTTAACGCATCCAAAGCAAAACTAGTATCGTTTAGTCATCTTAGAGAATCTTCTCTGCCTTCCATCAGCATGCCTAATGCCATTGCTTCAGGAGAGCAACCCATTGCACTTTCTTAGTCTTACGGTTTCGGTCCCACATTCTCCACTGACATGCTGTGAAACAACTATATTGAAATTATACATGGCAACTGAAGATAAGAAATAACGCTAACTTATGGGCTGCTGCTGCTACTACTACTAGCATATAAAACAACTAAAGAAAGCAATTTTGACTGCTGAAAACTCTTAGTTTTATGGTCACAGTTAGTTTTATGGTCAGGGTTAACGTTGCATGTGTTGACAAAAATTAAACGATTTTTGTTCATAATTATGAAATTGAAAAGAATATACATGACTAACAACTAATAAAAATTCAGGAAATATTTTTCTTCTTGATCTTCCTTTATTTGATTTATATCCACAAAAATGTTGTTATCTGAATTTTAATGTCCCTTCTGAAAACTATAGAAAGTACCAAGATATTTGTTGTTTGCATGGATATTTACATATTATCTAGAAATGTGACAGGGTTATACCCACTAAGCCTCTTGTTTTTTATATAGGTTTTTGCGTATCGCTTTTGACTATTTTTGTTGAAAATACATTTTTAATATTCAAATTCCTATATCGGCCACCATTTTCTGTTCAGTTGCTCATCGGCCACCCTGCAGATGAAACCGCCCATTGGTGGGCGATAACGGCAAGTTTGGGAACCTATCTTAGACTATACACAACCATACACAATATTTTCTTTTTAGAAACAGATTTTCTCACAGGAAGCGAGAATAAAATACCTTTTCCAGACAACTATTTATTGGTCTACTATATGCAACCATTGATGTGTGGTGTGGCGTAATAGATAAAGGGTCTGAATGAAGAATCGGAGATTCTTGTTTAATTCCAATCACGAATTCACTTAAGGGCACATACCGTTGCCTATCATCTGAATCCATCACTTTTTTTCAGAGCTATGGATTTAATCGCTGGGCCCTGTAGCCTTGGATGGCAACCAGTGGTCGACTGCAGAAAGAAACGGCACCCTACTGCAGGAAAACTTTCTACCTAGTCAGTCATGAATCAAAAGAGACATGATCGCCCAAGCGAGTATCGTGTATGTCACTTAAATGAAGCGCTGGGCCCTATAACATTGGATGGCAAACAGTCGACTGCAGATTTAAACGGCATCCTACTGCGAGAAACCTTAGATCTAGTCAGTCACGAATCAAAAGAGACATGATCGCCCAAGCGTGTATCATGTATGTCACTTAAATGAAGCGCTGGGCCCTATAACATTGGATGGCAAACAGTCGACTGCAAATTTAAACGGCATCCTACTGCGAGAAACCTTCCATCTAGTCAGTCACGAATCAAAAGAGACATGATCGCCCAAGCGTGTATTGTATAAGGCATTTAAAATACTGATATGCAACCAATCCCAATAATTATATTGCAGAAAGAATTTCCAGAGAGGTAACCTAAATAAAGTAATTTTTGATACGCGTATGTATTGTTAGACTATATACAACCATAGTCAATATATTTGATCAAAAATAGATTTCCTTACAGGTCACCCGAATAAATTATCTCTTCGATTTATTAGTCGGCTATATATAACCATATTCAGTAATTCCCTTGCAGAAAAAGACTAACTGAGATCTCATGTAAGTATATTTTTTATTCAAGTCCTTTTTATTGATACACTACAAACTGTCACACCTACGGGCATCCTAACCTCGTTTAACTTCGAAATCTTATCCATAAATATATTTGTCGAAGATATAAATATAATTATAGGTAATTTATATATATATATATATATACACACACACACACAGACATATATATATATGTGTATATATATATATATATATATATATATATATATATATATATATATATATATATATATATATGCCAACCACTTTTCCAAACTTGCTTAAAAATTCAGTAAAGTAGCACTTTCTGTCATCGATGAGTTCTTTTGTAACTGCGGCAAAATAAAACAAGAAGAACAAAAACGAAAAACTCTATAACTAAACGAACTGTTCATAATATCTTTTCCGGGGGCCACGTTGATATAATACTAGCCCAGAAGAATAACAAATTTTGAGCATATTGGAATCAAAACTATATTTATTTGATGCAGACATCGTAAAGCGAAAACCTACATTTTGGATCGTCTCGGATTAACACTCTAGTAAATTCTAACATGTGCTGAAAGATTAACTATGAAATTTACTGTTGGTGTTGCCTCATATCCAAAGCACAGTTGGCTCGCACAATAGAACCATGCGTCAATTCGTGATTTTCAGCTCTATTATATACAGATTATTTCTACTTAACAGGAAAATTCAAACAAAACTTCACATTTCTAATTAAAAACAAATGGTTTCAGGTCTAGTTTCACCGCCTAAAATGTATTCTGCACCCACAAAATCAAATGAATAGAGGACTAGAGCATGATAAATAAATTCTCACTAGAGAAAATTAAGTCGAAAACTGTTATTTGGTGCCCGGTGTATGTTGCCAAAAACTGGTGCTCGTCGGGTGTCCGGCATATGGTGACAAAAGCGGGTGCTTGGAATATGGTACAAAAAGCCGATGCTCGGAATATGGTACCAAAAGAAGGTGTTGGAATATGGTGCCAAAAGCGGGCGTCTGACGTATGGTGCCAAAAGAGTGTGCTCGGGATATGGTACCAAAAGCGGGTGTTTGGGATATGGTACCAAAAGCGGGTGTTTGGAATATGGTACCAAAAGCGTGTGTTCGGAATATGGTGTCAAAAGCGGGTGTCCGGCATATGGTGACAAAAGCGTGTGCTCGCGATATGGTGCCAAAAGCGGGTATTGGAATATGTTACCAAAAAATCTTCGGAATATGGTACCAAAAGCGGGTGTTCGGAATATGGTGTCAAAAGCGGGTGTTCGGAATATGGTACGAAAAGCGGGTGTTCGGAATATGGTACCAAAAGTGGGTGTTCGGAATATTGTACGAAAAGCGGGTGTTCGGAATATAGTACCAAAAGCGGGTGTTCGGAATATGGTACCAAAAGCGGGTGTTTGGAATATAGTACCAAAAGCGGGTGTTCGGAATATGGTGTCAAAAGCGGGTGTTCGGAATATGGTGTCAAAAGCGGGTGTTCGGAATATAGTACCAAAAGCGGGTGTTCGGAATATGGTACCAAAAGCGGGTGTTTGGAATATAGTACCAAAAGCGGGTGTTCGGAATATGGTGTCAAAAGCGGGTGTTCGGAATATGGTGTCAAAAGCGGGTGTTCGGAATATAGTACCAAAAGCGGGTGTTCGGAATATGGTACCAAAAGCGGGTGTTAGGAATATGGTACCAAAAGCTGGTGTTCGGAATATGGTGTCAAAAGCGGGTGTTCGGAATATGGTACAACATGCACATCAATCTCATTAAATGAGCTTTTTTAAAAAATATTATTTACTTCACCATTGAGTCTGAATTTTCTTTAAATTTCTCTTTCTAGAAGTCATAATTTTATATTCATCCAAATAGATAATACAAAAAGATCCATGCAATTTCAATATCAGTGGATCATAAGAAATATACATAGAAATTATCGATGCTAAATAAATGAACGTAGTGAACAGAGTTTCTCTTTGATTTATCACACGTAGGTATGTTGGGTCGCAATGCAAAATGGGGTTCTTGCTGTGTGTCGCAGTAAAAGAAGTTTGAAAAACGCTGATCTATGGGACTTCAATAAACTGATTTTAAACTTCCGCTGCCCACAAAAAAAAAATCCAGACAGAAAACTCGGAGTGAAGCTCCGAAAGCAGTTGGGCTGTTAATACTGACAGCTTTCCGGCAACTGCATCCAAACCTTTAGATCTTGTCAGTATAGCCGAGGGGGGTGAGGGCATGTAGTCTGGAGAGTGCACAACCTACATGTCCCATCGCTAGAAGGAAAACTCTGAATTCAAACCACTTGTTGTCCTGTAGGTCTTGTCTCTTTAAATTCTGAGAGGAGGGACCGGGTAACCTCCCTAGTGCAAAAGGAACCAGTGTTCTGCCTTGAATGTCACCATACACCACAATTGTGAGATGGACGGGAGTGGTGACCATAGCCGCGGCGCAAAATGTGTTAGCCGTTCTCGGCTGACATGAAGTGAAAAGATTATATTGAATCCATTGCTAGGTCAGCTGCTAAGAAAATTGGTTTACTATGACGTGCTAGACATTTTCCCTCCAGAATCTATCTTACATATCTATAAGTCTACAATACTTAGAATATTGCTGCTATATATGGTCTGGGGATCCTGGTATATATCTAGAGATCCTTGATAAAATCCAAAGAATCAGCAATATTATTGGTCCTGACCTGGCATCTTGGCTTCAGTCACTTTCCCACTGTTGTCAAGATAGTTCCCTGTGTCCTTTCTTTAAATACTTTCATGGTAATTGTTCGGATGAGCTCTTCTCTATGGTACCCTAGATTTTATTAATATAAACACAATAGTAAACTGGCGTTGAGATCTCATCAATTTACAGTTGAGCTAGGTGCAGCCGTAAGTTCTATGCTGAGGGTTTCTTTCTCGCACTTCTCGCATATGGAACTTTTTTCCGGCTCCAGGCTTTCCAGCCAACTTTAATCTTCAAAAATTTAAATGCAATGTCAATCGTTATCTACTGTATTCCTGATTACTCTTCCTCTGATCTCAGATTTTTATCACGACCAGACACTACTGTATCGATTGTTGATTAGATGTCCTACAGCCATTGTCTGCGATGGACGTTACTCCAAGGAAGCGTACGAAAATTGTAAGGCTGCACGAACACACTGGCAAGACTTAGCAGTGAGCAAATCAAAATACTAGACGGGCCTGGAAACTCTCCCGATTTAAATCCAATCGAGAATTTGTGGTCAGTCCACAAGGAACGAATTCATAGAATGGACATACGAAGTACTAACATGTGCATTGGGTCATGTTTCATTGGAAAAATATGAAAAATAATAAATTAAATAATAACGGAATTATTCCTTTTGTTTCAATTAATTTGCACAAGGGTGCAAACCGGAAAAGTGCTTGCCTAAGCATTAATTTGTCCCGATTTTTTATGACTTATATTCGCCATGAATTAACCCAACAAGCGTCGATATATCATTAAATTAATCAAACAACTAAAAATGTTTACAAGTAAAAATTTGTTGTTAGCGAACGACGTTGAAAAGCCTTTTCAGCTTTGTAAGTATCAAAGAACACAAAAACAATAAACAATTCAGAAAAAAAACTTTAAATTAAAAAAAAAACGTAAATTAATGCAATTAACAATGACGATGGGTTTATTACTTTATCGCTTTTCGGCAATAAGAAAATGTCTGCATTAAAAAATCAATTCTGTCACATTACAAATAAAGAAAAGTTGTTGTTTTTCCGTAGACTTGAAACATTGACTGACGCCATAAAATAAAGTGGGCTGTAAAAATCACCACTAAATGTGTTAATGATGGTAATTGAGACATTGGAAAAGCACAGGATGTTCACAGAAATTTCGAGAAATACCCTGAAAGTAAAATAATGACTGAGGACAATAGCCGCTGGTATGAACGTCATATCGAAAAGTTTTCGCTACATATATTCAGCCAAACAAGTTTAAAGAGAAATTCAATACTTAAAAGCATACACAAAAATACACGTAGAGACAAACAGAGACCTATGAAAAATAGCTATACTTAGAGTGATGATAAGACAGAGAGAGAAAGAGACAGAAAAAAGAGAGAAAGAGAAAGAAAAGGAAAAGAGAGAGAGAGAAAGAAACAGAAAGAGAGAGAAATAGAAAGTAATAGAGAGAGAGAAAGGGAGAAAAAGATGAAGAAAGAAAGTGTAAGTGAGAAAAAGAAAGAAAGATATATTGAGAAATAGATAGATAGAGAGAAAGAGAGAGGGAGAAAATAAAGAGAGAAAGGGAGAGGAAGATAAAGAAAGAAGGGAAAAAGAAAGAGAGAAACAGAAAAAGAAACAGAAAGAGGGACAGAGAAAGAAATATAAATGGAGAAAGAAAGAAAGAAAGAAAACGCGAGAGAGAGAATTGAGGAGAAATGTGAGAATGGCTAAAATACTAAGGTTAACAGATTTAAGGAGTTTGTGTAGTAAAGAACGATGTTAAAGTGACACAAATCAGAAGCCATAGCGAAAATGCTTTTCAGAAACTAAACGAAGTATTAAGAGAAAGGAAAATTTCATTAAAAATAAAAAAAAAAGAATGTCGAATTGATACTACATATCTATCTTCTTAGAAGAAGATGCATTGGAATATCGAAAGATGCCTTCGTAAAACTAAGCAAAATATTAAGAAACAGAAAGATATCGACTGAAACAAAGAAAAGAGTGCTGAACCGTCAAGTACTATCACTATGCCAGTGAATGCGGGACATTCTCAACACAGATAAAAAAACTTGTGGTAACATAATCATGGTTCTACAGAAGGATGCTGAGAATACTAGCGGGCAAACATGTAAGCAACGTCAAAGTTCTTCGAAAAATGCTAAAAGATGAGAGTAACACTTAGAACCAAAGTAAGCCAATTGAAATTTCTATGTCACATAATGATAAAAGAGGGCTTAGAAAATTTGACGCTCTTATGGCAGATTGAAGGCAAGAGGGAAGCAGTGAGTAACCTACATAACGAGCCTGCGTAAGTAGCAGACTAAGGTACGAATGACTGCTGGGAGTTGGGGATACCCGCATTAATATAAAAAAAAACCTAGAAGAGTGGCCATTTAATTTCATAAGAAAGACAGAATCAGCTTAAAGTCTGAACAATGTAAATAGTATAAATAATTAAAATACCTCATCTCATATATATATATATATATAATACTAATAATCTTATAAATATAAGCAGCTATACTCGTCCGGCAAAACCTTAGGTTTTTTAGCTTGTAAATGAACAAACCAATACCCAAGGGAAAAAAAGGGTAAAAAAGAAAGAACTAAGAACATGTACTTCCGACGAAAATAATCGTCTCGAATCTAAGGTCAGAGTCCAAAGAAAAAAACACCGACACAAGTAAAGTAAAAATAACTAAGCAAAGTGCTCAATACGCTAAGTAGATCAAACTAAATGAACCTAAAAAGCCAGACAAACCTACCAAGGTTTCACCTACGCGGATCGTCAGGGTAAACTGACTATATATATATATATATATATATATATATATATATATATATATATATATATATATGTATGCATATATATATATGTATGTATATATATATATATATATATATATATATATATATATATATATATATATATATATATATATATATATCCAGCTATAGGATTGGTGTATACGGAATAAATTCCAATAACCAACAAATACTATTCTTAAAAGAGTGCTCAATACAGAATAGGGCAAATATAAATATTTATTCGAAAATTGTAACATAAATATGTTATAAAATCACTACAAAAATAGCCATTTTGTTTCAACACTTCTGGTGTCTTATCAAGTGATGGTGTTGAATATATATATATATATATATATATATATATATAGTGTCTTCTGGTGTCTTACGCACATTATGACTATATTTCCTTATATATATATATATATATATATATATATATATATATATATATGAATGCTATCAAAATGTATATAAGTATACGACAAACAGGCGGTGGTAAGAAGAGCAAAGATCATGAAATAAATCAACGTAAAGAGTTGACTCAAAAAAAAAAAAAAAGAACAAGAATATATGTTTTTTAAGAAAAAGAATTTGCCTCTGGTGATTTCATGGCAGTTCTTACTTTATTATTTTTAAACGTTGTGTACACAGTTTTTACACGCGCCTGTCATCGATTCGCTCTGAAAAGCGAGGGTCTAAAACTGGTAGCCTCTTCTTTTATATATTTTCTAGCATTAATAAAGTTTTGTAATCCCCGTAGACTTTTTACCCTGATGATCTCTGAAAGGTCCGTTTACGAAACTAAGTGACCAATTTAATATAATAATAATAATAATAATAATAATAATAATAATAATAATAATAATAATATAAATAGTTATTTTGGCTTGTAATTGAACAAAGGAATACCCAAGGGAAAATAAGGAATAAAAAAAGAAAGAACAACATGAAACTGAGGCGAAAACAATCGACCAGAATCCAAGGTCAGAGCCCAAAGAAAAATAACTCTAAAATGAGTAAAGCAAAAGTAACAACTTTGCTCAATACACTAAGTAGAGCAAACCTCTAACTATGAACCTAAAGAACCATGTAAACCTACCTAAGATCGTCAGCGTTAATATATATATATATATATATATATATATATATATATATATATATATATATATATATATATGCACTATATATATATATACACATATATATATATATGCACTATATATATATATATATATATATATATATATATATATATATATATATATATATATATATATATATATTTAATAGAAGTCAACACTTAGAGGGGACAGTGTGTTTGATACTAGATACAATCGGCAGGCATGACGATTGCATCTAACATTAAACAGACTGTCCCCTCTAAGTGTTGACTTCTATGTTCACTTTTATATTTAGACACACACTATCTCAGATATTGAGCATTTTATCCCATAAATATAGCACATCTTAAGACTGTATTTCTTCACACACACACACGCACACACACACACACACACATATATATATATATATATATATATATACACTATATATATATATATACACTATATATATATATATACACACACACATTATATATATATATATATATATATATAAATTGCCGTTTAAATTACGCAAGAGATTAAAATAACATTGATATCCCATTTTAATAGATATATTTACCAAAATTGAACAAAAATATCTTGAAATACTAAAGAGTAAATTCCTTTAATAAAATCGCCAATGGCTTCAACCACGGCCTCTAGACAACTTCAGAATCTCTTGCAACTCTTCTGGATTTTCCTTGTTAAGTTCGTGAATGCTGTTATAATCTTTGCCTTCAGTCCATCTTTGGTGTTACAAGGAGTCTTGTTGGTCTCAACTGCGCCTCACATAATAATCAAGAGGGTTGCTGTGTGGGAAGTTATGTGATCAGAAGTAAGGAGTCATGCAGATATTGCCTGACAGACATGACTGATTTTCTCGTGCTCTGCTCGGCATGCGTCATTGTCCTGTTTCCATACATAGGGTCTTCCAGCATCTACTTTCTTAACCCAAGGTAGCAGTACCACATCTAGGCACTTGATATAAGCCTCCATGTTGCGTCTGATCCCTCAGCAATAAATTCGGAAGTTATTTTCTTATCAGAACGATTAGAGTGAGTTTTCTGAGCTGCCGTACCTTCGTAATTACCATTAGACTCATCCAACTCTTTCCGATTCCTCTGCACTGTCTTCGGATTGACACCCAAATACTCTGAAATGTTCGTATTGGAGATTCTGGTGGAAATGCCAAGCAGAACAATATACTGTTTCCAGATTTCTGGCTGAGCGAATTGTGTCATGGTGCTCTTTTTCTCACAGACATTGCCCAATTGACCCTATTATACTGTGCAGGCGAAAAATAAACAAATAAAAAACGCTCATGCGCAAAATTAAAAAGATAAAATGGCGACAATTTACCCATTGAACCTATATATATATATATATATATATATATATATATATATATATATATATATATATATATATATATACGCACACACACACATATATATATATATATGTATTAATGCATGTTTCATTAAATAATATAGACAAGTTTTGTCAATTTATTTTAAGCAAATTCCTTTCATATCTTCTGATAAGCAAAATTACATTATCATTGAAAAACGAAAGAAAATCAACATATTGATACATGTTTTTTAATCCTATCTAAGCTTTCGGCTTACATAAGCCCTCATCAGAGATGACAAGTACATTACAATAAATTAAACTATACACGGACGTAGCAACAATGATAGTCTGTTTTTGCTTGCATGGATGATTTCCAAGCAACGACAACCTATCTAAATATAACAGAAAATGAATGTCTATTATGTTTGATCAGGAGCCGTTTTTAACTCCGTATAGTTGATTTAATTTCGGGTAAAAATAAAAACAAAAATTGTCGAACATTTGGATATTTTTTTTATTAAGTTCCTTGATCTAAGCTTTCGGCTCACATAAGCTATCTTCATATTGGTTATGCAGATATTTAAACAAATATATTCACCATCAAAGATGATATTCTGTTGATAAATAAGATTGTTACGCGACGATAACAGTCGCGGAATAGCAGACGCAGGTTGTAAACTTGTGATGCGATTCTATGACGTCGTACCACGTGAGAGACCGAAATATTAACAGAACCATATGTCTAGATGCAATGCAATGTGTTGTGACTTTTTTGAAATGTAATTTTGTTATATATATATATACTTTCTCCTTTGGTTTATTTATTGGGAATAAATAAATAATTTTGTCGTTAGCAGCAAATTTTTCACAATTTTCTTGTATTAGTGCATTTAACATTTGAATTATTAGAAGACTTTTCAATTTGCATTAATAAGAACTATTGTTAACGCTTATTTCTGCAAAGTTTTGGAGCTTGTGGGTATAACGAAGTTTAATTTAAAAAAAAAAGATAACAAAACGAAAACTTGATTGATATCGACAAAAAGCCACAGGAGCCATTTGTCTGCAACTACGTCGATACTATTATTTTACAATGTGGATTCACGCTTGAAAAGCGGCTTTTCATTTTTGACAGTGAAAGAGAGAAGTCATGCTTCGATACGCCATCTTTGACTATGCGAGAACGTTTTGTATATTCAAGATGAACATTTAAAAAAAACGAGACACCAGAAAAAAAAAAAAAATCTTGCTCATTTATAACTTTGAACTTTAAATATTTGCTTGAGTTTCGAATAAAACTTTTGTTCTTCTTACTGAGTCGCTGTATTGAAATGTTCACTATTTCAGTTTTTTGTCTCCTCAAAATAACTGGCATATTTATTTTCAAAATTTTCAATTCTGTGGCCCTCGCTTTCTTATCAACATTTTTACTGCCTACATTATTATTCGTTGCAAATTAAAGTAATCGCAACTCACTATTAAACGATGGAAAATTTTCGCGGATTCTGACGTCATTCTGGGACTTTTTCATCCAAATCCGTGAATTTATTTTGCTTATACTAAGTCTTGATAAAGACATTATATAAAATTCAATATTTTTTATCCATAAGTTGATGTAAAAAATGCCGTAAAACATTTTTGATTTATTTAAGATGGAATGTTCTATTACGACATGTCTCTAGTTAGATACATTGAAATTATTTTTAATTTCATTAAATTGTTCACCTATATTGTATATGATCCATTATTATACATAATTAGGTTACAATAAATTTGGTATTTTTTATGAATAATACCTTATGAAAATTGCAATGTAGTAGAGTGCGGGGCGGCGGGGCGGGGGGTGGGGTTTGGTCCCGTATCATCGATTCAAGAGGAGGGCGTATCAGAGATTAGGTAGGGACCTTCGAGACCGTTGCAACTTTCTTGTGTAATTGTTAAGCCTAACATATATTTATATAATAATTTATTTATAATAATTTTATAATTTTATTATAATCATTTCACCTCAAGCAAGGCGACAATGCCACTACAATGTGGTGGTGGTGGTGGAGGTGTGATAGGGCGTGAAAGTGGATGAGAAGATTGAGAATGGAAAGGATCGAAAAAGGGGCCCAAAATAGAACAAGTTTCAAGAACACCGAAGATGGCGATTGACGTTGCATTTGAATTTTTGAAGATTGAAGTTATCAGGGAAGCAAGGAATCGGAAGAGAGTTTCACAGTGGGGAAGGGCAAGAAAAGAAGCTGTTAAAGTAGAAGTGGATGTTGCATATAGCTAGTTCAACAGTAAAACGTCGGGACCTAGTTGCCAATCAAGTAGCACGATTAAATTCATGTAGTGCGGGCACCAAGAAAAAAGCTCGTTCGAGCAGTTACCATGAAAATATTTCTAGAACAAGCCGGGGAAAGCTATGTCACATCGATGACAATTTGACTGGAGACGAGATGCCTGCTCAGGATTGATTGTATTGCAGACCCTTCTCTAGATTTTATCAAGAATCTCAAGATGCTTAGGATGCGCTCTAGATCAGATATAGCAACAGTATTTAATACACGTATTACAGCAGTAGTCAATACAATAATGGAACAGTGCCATAGCCTGTTCATTACTGTCAAACTCTCTGCGTTGGGAAGAGAGGAAGCCGGACGAGGCTTTGCCGAATGGCAAAGTTTCGTTGGGAAAGATAGACAGACCCTGAACCCGTTTATGCGAGTTCTAAGGGAATATTTTTGGCCGAGCCTACGGGCTCGGAGAACCCACTGTAAACTCGGCCTTGTACCACATACATCCCTCGTGGGTGTGGGGGTTGTTAAATATTAACAGTATTCAATACACGGACGAATGGTAGATTTATAAATGTTCGAGATGGATTCTGAACAGAACATTTTCTGGCATGACACAGTGAACCAACTTTATTTGAAGCAGAGACTAATTTACTCCATATAGGCGCTCCATTTCGTCTATGTGCCGATTTCATTCAGCACGTGAGCGACTATGATTCTCCATAAGTTTCTTTATTTGTAGCTCCGAGCAATGTTTCTCTTTTTAAAACCCTCTTCGACTCTTTATTCTGCCAACCAACCTTGTTAGGAAAGGTTACTCTCCGTTTCTCTCTGTCCCACTTTCCTTCAATATGTTTTTGTGTGGTTCAAATTCTCCAGGTGTAACCAGAAGATGCAGTTCGTGCGAGTACTTTCCATGGTAATAGCGTGAGAGACTCGCCATATCCCACTTGTGAGAGAGATGTAGGCGTGTTGAAAATAATTCTTCTTCTAAGTACGGTTAATTGATACACTGCAGTTAACGTGTTTTTTGTTTTTTTTATATAACTGCTAAAAAATTTTAAAAATTCAAAATATTTTACACTTTTTGTTGTTGTTGTTGTTGTTAAGGCCATTGCTTTTAAATTCATCGATTTGCTTCAAGTTATCCTTCACGTCGCTCCATGACAATTATTCGTCAGCGATGCAGGATCAGTATTCAGTTATTGAGAAAGTCACATAGCTATAACTAATCTTTCTCTGGCTATGTTTGCTAATTTTATTGTCGTGGCGGTAACTTGCTTTGGGAACGAGGTGATGCGAGAAATTTGGGCAATTCCGACATCGCGTGTGATTCACTGCTGGTCGTAAATTGAAACTGAGCAAGCTTGACTATTCCATCGAATCCCCACATTCGTCATGGTGTATCCCACGGCTTCTTGTTATTCTCATTTACTCTGATCGCTACAGCCCAATCTGGATGCGCTGGTGGTGTAATGGACAGCGGCTCAGAATGAGAAACTAGAGGGCTGAGTTCGAATTCCAGTTGGGACTTTTTACATTGATTTATGTTCAAATACCGTTATGAAAGGTATGAATCGATCTCCTCTCCCAGATATGGGTTGAGTAAAAACGGGTTATTTTTACAATCCAAACAAGGGTTTAGGCTTTAAATAGCCCACGAAGTGTTGATAAGCTGTAAAAAAAATCAGTCAATCCATCAACCTTCCATTCTGCTATACGGATTCATGCACATAGGTACTTAGCGGATATTTCTACATTATTAATCACTTTGTATCTTATTAAGTTGAAATAGTTTCTTTTTTTCTTTTTCTCTAGTGTCTTATACCAAGTTTATTTTGTTTTGTTCTCTCTCTCTCTCTCTCTCTCTCTATATATATATATATATATATATATATATATATAATTCTATTATACATTTATATAATTCTATTATATATATATATATATATATTTCTATTATATATATATAATAGGATTGAATTATGCATATATATATAATTCTATTATATATATAATAAAATTATAGATATGTATATATAATTCTATTATATATATAATTCTATTTTATATCTATAATTCTATTATATATATATATATATATATATATATATATATATATATATATATATATATATAAAGTGAACATTTAAGTCAAAACTCAGAGACGACAGACTGTTTCATATTAAACGCAAACAACAGGCCACATGTGTTGTCTTTTTTCTCGACTATTTATATATACAGGTCAGTAGTGCATTGTGGGCAGTAGATTGTATTGTGGCTAGTCTATTCTAACGATTATGGCGGGGTGGCTTGTTAATGTGTTTATTATTTACTTTATTTATTTGGATTAATTGTGTTGTGATTTTTTTATTATTTGTGTCATATTCTCAGTGCAACTGTAGCTGATTTTTACTGTGTGTTTGTTGAATATTTTTTGGAGGGTACTTGATTCGGGGAAATGTCTTTGTAAGAATTAGATGAATATTTTTCCTACGTTTGTTTTTACGGTTGGTTGTACCATATGGTGTTTCTCTTTCTGATCGCTTTTTTTGTGCTATGTTGTGAGTAGGTGAGTGTTGCTGGGAATCCAATATCTTTTAGAGCTGTTTCGTAGTCTTTCTTAACTTCGTTGAATATATTTTCATTGAAAGAATTTTCAGAAAGCCTGCGGTTAATTGATTTTGGTATCTGCTTGCTTATAGATGGCGGGTGGTTGGATGATGTGTGTTTATATTAGGTTGGTGCAAAAATAATGACGTAATAATGTCGTTTGTTGACATTAAAAATGCGTCAAAAAACGACATTATTACGTCATTATTTTTGCACCAACCTAATATGATGGGTTATCATTGGGTTTTCTGTATGGTTTATATATACCTTTTCTTAGGTTGAAGGTGACATCTAGAAAATCAGTTTTGTTTAGGTTAGTTTTTATGTCTATGTCGAATCCCATATTTTTGAAAATTATTTATTATTGCTTTTCTATGTTTGTCTTTTTTGTTATAGTTTCTTAAGATTGTGAGGCCGTCGTTCCTGTAGAGTCCTGGATCATTTTTATCTGTTATTTTGATTAGTTTGTGTAGCAAATATATATGAGTTATATAGCTATGAGTTCGTAGGTGTGTGCACCGTGAAAGCTTCTCATTGTAGTGTCAAAGATCCCTTCTTTCTTTATCCATGGGTCTCCATTGTCAAATAGTGGTGATTTACGGAAATGTCTAATGATTTTGATCTCGTTTGTGTTTATTTTTATTTGTTCTTGAAACAACTTGACAATCAATTCATTTCGCTTGTTTTATAAGTTAGGATTATTTGGGTGTTTTAAGATTTTTTTAAATTTTTCTACAAGGCATAAATTGCATCTATCGCTTTTCACTTTGTAAGATTTGGTTTTAGCTACAATATCCCACGTAATTATGGGAGTATTGCCACCATTCTCTAATTGCCAGAAATGTTTGGAGAGCGATCTGCAATTTATGTATCCTACATTAACTAAAGCCATTCGATGATGATAAAAATGGAGTTTCCAAGGGGTTTTAGTGGACCCAATATAATATTTAACAAAAAATTATTGATATATACTTAACAACTCAGTTATATTATGATAAGCAATGTGCAATGTCTTATATTCATACACACATATATATATATATATGTGTGTGTGTGTGTGATGTGGCCTGTTGATTGCGTTTGGCACGAAACAATCGACTCTGAGTGTTGACTTCAATGTTCACTTTTATGTTTATATTTACATACGCTCTATCTCTGATATTGAACACTTTATCGCATAAATATAGCACACCTTAAAACTATATATCTTCATAAATTCAAATATAATGTCAATCGACATCATCTAATGCCTTGATCCTGATCCCCGTCCTTCTGTATATCCTTTCCTTAAACACCCCTCTTTACTCTCGCTCTCACTCTTTATAACCCCTCGCATGTTAGTGGCACTCTTGCATTGCTTGAGGTGAAATGCTTTAAAAATGTTTCCTCCCGTCTTTCAATCTAATCTGATTATTAAAGTAGCCATTATTTTATATTATTCTACCTCTGTCCCATAATGATTGTTCCATTTAGTCTATGAAATGTGTACATAAATGGAACAATCATTATGGGACAGTGAGGGTCAAATGTTTCCTCTCCTCTTTCAATTTAATCTGATTATTAAAGTAGCCATTCTTGTATATTATTCTACCTCTGTCCCATAATGAATGTTCCATTTAGTCTATGAAATGTCTACATAAATGGAACAGTCATTATGGGACAGAGATGGGAACTCCCTTCCTCCTACTTGTTTCCCTGATAGCTATAATCTTCAAATATTCAAATGTAATGTCAATCGACATCTTCTGATAACTTGAACCTGATCCCCGTCCTTCTCTTTATCCTTTCCTCAAACAACCCTCTTTACTCTTGCTCTCACTCTCCGTAACCCCTTGCGTGCTAGCGCTGTGCTAGCGCTACTCCTGCCTTGTATTATTGGGTGGGGGGGAATGTTTCTTTAAAAAAAAAAAAAGAAGTGAATAGTATGTTGTTTGGATTACCAATTGGAAATCAGACCGAAGACGTTAAAAAAGCATGTTTTAAAGAACTGCTTTGATTTAATCGACAAAATACGTAAATATCTAGGATATCGCTAAAATAATTCGTGATATGTTATTTTACAAATAAAATCACGGAAACTGTCTTGTAAATAACGCAGATATGGCGTTGGAAATTCTTGAAATCAAGACGCAATTATATAAAAAATAAAACACGTTCGTGTACAGGAAGTTCACGGAGATCGTGGAAGACGCTAAGTTCTTGTAAATAAAGTTCATTGAGGTGAGATCGATTTAAATGATTATTGTTATGTTAGGTGATAAAATTATCCCGTCTCTGTTGCTTGAGGTTTTTTTTTTTTTTTTTTAATTTTTAAGTTCATTTTTATTTCGATTATTTTTTCCAGCCATAAGATTTGATGAAAATGCATCAGTCTCTAGCAAATATCAACTTTGTTGCCTGCTTAACACGGCTCCATGTAAAAGTCGCACACCGTCTCTGTCTTCGATAGCGTGAACTGCAGGAGGTTTCGGCACCTGACGTTCCTTATCAGTGTTAAAATTATTTCAACACTGTTTAAAGTTGTTCGGCGTCATCAAGACGACAGACATCATTTACCATTATAGACATGGGAAAAGAAATAGACAAATAAAGTCTATCGGCGTTCTGACATTATATATATATATATATATATATATATATATATATATATATATATATATATATATATATATATATATTCTTTTTCTTTCCATCAATTTTGTTAGTATATATCCCACACTGTGATAATAGCTGTTCTGCCAGGAATGGTGAAATATTGTAAGAGCCCAGGCGTAAATATATCAAGGCACTCTCTAGACATTTTTGTCACCCGGGCTATTACAACATTTCACCATTCCTGGCAGAACATCTATTATCACAATGTGGGACATCTACTCTAGTGTGTGTGTATATATATATATATATATATATATATATATATATATATATATGTGTGTGTGTGTGTGTGTGTGTGAACATTGAAGTCAACACTCAGAGGCGACAGGCTGTTTCATGCTAGACGCAATCGTCAGACCGCCTGAAACAGCATGTCGCCTCTGAGTGTTGACCTCAATGTTCACTTTTATATTAACATACGATTTATATCTGATATTGAGCACTTTATCCCATAAATATAGCACACCTTAAAACTATATTTCTTCATATATATATATATATATATATATATATATGTATGAATGAAATAACGATATATATTTTTTATATATCAAGAACACTAATGAAGAAAATGTATGACAAAGTGGAAAAAAAGTTTTCGTGTGACGCGTTTCGGAAGAATAAATTCATTACCTTTCCTAAATTTCAAGCTAAATAGTGTTAACAACAGCTTCAAACTTGATGGCCACCGGAAATCGACGAGCAAAAACGATCTAATAATTTTTTTATTTTTATCATGACAACAAAATAAAATATCGTATAATCATCAGATTCTACTTAAGAGCAGTCGGAATTTGCAGCCCACAATATTTACATGAAGAGGAGAAATGCTTTCAAGCTTCTTCAGAACCCTAATTATTTTTTATTTAATGTGAAACAAAAGGCTCATAAAATATTCCAAAATAGAAAAATGTCCCCTCTTAACGAACCAAATGATTCAAAAAAATACATTGTCCTACTAACTACCACATCTACAATTGGAAAGAATCTATCTAAACTCAACATAAAATTTGTTACTACTACATCTAAAACAATAAAAGATGGAGTCAATACTAGACAAAACAATAAGCTAAAACTTGGAGGAATTTACTCAATTGCTTGTAATAATTGCCACAAAAAAATACATAGGAGAAACCTCAAGAAATCTAAGTAAATGATTATAAAGAATTTAATGAAATCGGCGAGATTGATATATATATATATATATATATATATATATATATATACATGAGAAATATAGTCTTAAGATGTGCTATATTTATGGGATAACTATTTATGGGATAACTGTGCTATATTTATGGGATTATCAGAGATAGAGTGTGTGTAAATATAAAAGTGGACATAGAAGTCAACACTTAGAGGTGATAGTCTGTTTCATGCTCGCCACAATCGTCAGGCCACCTATATATATATATATATATATATATATATATGAAAATACTAAACAATACAATAAGTTAAAACCTCAAGGAAGAATTTACTCGATCGCTTTTAATAACTGTCACAAAAAATACATGGGAGAAAGCTTAGAGAATCAAAATAAAATATTATATGAACACAAAGGGGGCATTTTACAAAGGGAATTTGAGCAGAAATGAATGTAACAGCTTCTGCATGCTAATTGCATTTTCAGTACTACTAACCGTTACACCTTGTGCATATCTGTGCATAGATTAATTGTAATATAACTGTTCCATTCGATTTAGAGTGGAAAGATAAGTAATACGGTACTGGCCACTGAAAGTCAAAACAAAACAAAGATGACACAAGATGTGGTCAACCCAACAACTTTATTATTCAAACTGCATCTGGATCTGTCTTGCTTCCAGCATTCATTAGTGGAACCGGAAATACTTACACTCATCATAATAATCATCTTTATTGATGTTGTTATGACAATAACTATTAATATTTTATGTAAACCAGTGCTCAGAATATTGAATGGATTGAATAGTAATCAGGATCATTATGAAATGAGATGTCCTTGTTAAGCAACTCCCAAGAGGATGCTTCCCTGATCACTACAATCTTAACCCATTTAAGTCTTGGGTTAATAGTTATCTTCTGCATATACCCCATAAACTGTGCCTATTACTCTGTAACCCTCTATCTTGACTGGCTCTTCATGTTTGTACAGAGAGTATATTAGTGTAAAAAATAAGATACTGGTTCGAAATATTTTTACGAGTTCCTTAAAATTTAGTATATGTACAATTTTATTAGAAACAAAGAAGAAATATTGAACTCGGACATACTGGTTCAAATAGTAAATCATATAATAATAATAATAATAATAATAATAATAATAATAATAATAATAATAATAATTCTTCATCTAAAAAATTCAGTCTAATAAACAATAGATAAGTGAAGAAGGCTGGGATATAGAACAGTCAAAACATGGTGAGTATGACAACCAAGATGGACATGGATCTCCAAATAGCAAAGCATATAATAAGCATAATTCCTTATTTTAAAAAAATGCACCAATAAACAATAGATACATGAAGACAACAAGAGGGTGAAATAGTTGAAATGTGAGTGTAGCAACCAAGATGTGCATGACTGTACAGATGGCAAAACATAAAATAATGATCATGCCTCATCTTAATAAAATCAGAGCAAAAAACAAGAAACAGTTGAAGAAGACCAGATGATTGAATGGCTGAAATATTTCATGTGTAATAACGAATATGATCATGCTGATCTGAATAATAAATCATAATAAGAATAGCATCAACTTTTTTTAGCTGTCTTGGTTTCAATGTTTCAGTTGATGCTTTGTCTGAACTCATGCAATGTAATATTACTGTTATTTCATGATTTATTCAGCGTAATATCCTCATTGTGATGTTTCAATCTCAGTCTGTTATCCAGGGGAAAAAAAAAATTATACAAAGGGTCTGAGAATTAAAAATGACAAGGTAATGTAAGATTAATTATGCTAGTTTAACACTCTTTCCGTGTTTCTACAAAAATTTTTCTTAGTAGCTTGCTTAGCTCTGGTCATCTGGAGGTGCGTCCACATACCTGTGTTTCACCAGCATAGATATTCACAAATGACTGGAGTATACATTTAGACCATTTATGTAAAGAGTTGGCCTTTAGAAGCATACCTTGTGGGGACGCCTGCATTAATAGCATGAGCCTAAGAATATTGACTGTTAACAACTAACTTTAAGGACATGACCGTTAGTCTACTGGAACTCCCATTAAACACTGAATTCATTACTTGTTAGAAATGATCAATAAGTGCAGTTTATTAATATTAAGTCTTGGCGATTTAGGTGTTGCTGTTGTTCTTGACCCTACAATTCTGCTTATTTTGCATTGACTATTGATTCTTTGAGTCATGAGTCTATCCTTCAAAATCTGAGTCTATCCTTCAAATCTACTAATCGTCCTTACATTGAATACTGTTGTCATATCTGGTCTGGTGCCCCCTCTGTTCATCTTTAGTTCCTCGACAAAATCCAAAGATGGGTATGCAATGTGATAGGTCCTGATCTGGCATCTTGTCTACAGACTTACTGTGGCTTTCCTCTATCTTTTCTACAAATATTTTCATATCAAATGCTCTGATGAGCTACTTTCACTTGTACCCCAACTGTATGAATTTAAGCGTGATATGAGGTTGGCATCTCAGTCTCACCCTTTCACTGTCAATACAGTTAAATGCAACTGCTTCTTCTACTCCAACAGCTACTTCTCTCACATTTCCTGACAGTGAAACTCCCTTCCTGCTATTTGCTTCCCTGATAGCTATAATCTTTAAATATTCAAATGTAATGTCAATCGACATCTTCAGATTCCTTGATTGTGATCCCCGTCCTTCTCTATATCCTTTCCTCAAACACCCCTCTTTACTCTTGCTCTCACTCTCTGTAACCCCTTGTGTGCTTTTGGCACTCCTTCATTGCTTGGGGTGAAATGCTGAAAAAAATGTTTCCTCTCGTCTTTCAATTTAATCTGATTATTAAAGTAGAAACCCATAATAATTGTTCCATTTAGTCTATGAAATGTGTACATAAATGGAACAATCATTATGGGACAGTGAGGGTCAAATGTATCCTCTCATCTTTCAATTTAATCTGATTATTAAAGTAGCCATTCTTCTATATTATTCTACCTCTGTCCCATATGGATTGTTTCATTTAGTTTATGAAATGTGTACATAAATGGAACAATCATTATGGGACAGAGATGGGAACTCCCTTCCTCCTACTTGCTTTCTTGACAGCTATAATCTTCGAATATTCAAATGTAATATCAATCGACATCTTCTGATGCCGTCACCTTGTTCCCTGACCTTCTCTTTATCCTTTCCTCAAAAAACCCTCTTTACTCTTACTTGCACTCTCTGTAACGCCTTGTGTGCTAGTGGCACTCCCACCTTGCTTGGGGTGAAATGCTTAAAAAGAAAAGAAAAAAGTAATCTGTAAATTTTTCATTGTTATTACAGAATAAAAGAGTTTATTTGATTTAGGTGAGAATGTGATTGTTCATTTGACGTGCTATTAAAAGCTGGCATTTGCACTCACTCAAATTCTATTTCTTCTTTTCAAATTTCTTCTTTTTTTAATTTAAAATGATTTTCTAAGGTGGCTGGGTGGCAGGGTGTCATTTTAATCCATTAATGTACATCATCCTCAAAATGCACCAGTGAGCATTAATTGGTTTATAGGTCGTTGGCATTCGCTCGCAACCGAACATTGGAATCGTCATCGTCTCCCCCTCTTCTTTTCCTTCTCTCTGGCATCGGTAACGGAGATTGTTGTAACGGCCCATCCTACTCCTGAAAGGTTGAGAGCAAGATTCACAGAGGATTGTGGGTGGTGAATGCGGTTGGGTGATAGACTTTGATGATGACACACCTGTGAATCTTATTTTGATGGGCAACCTTGTGCAACGGAGAAGCCCACACACATAGCCAGAAACTCCCCCTTCACAGCTCAAGAGGGGTTCAGACAGGTGATATCTGGCAAACCTGGTTGCATCAGGATGCCATATGCTTCGTCTGTCAAGGCCCACATTGGTTACTCCAGCCCAACTCGCTTTCCCCTCTTCTATCTGTTTGACCATTGAAATCGTATAGATCTTCTTTGCCTTTTCCACCATTGGGGTCCTCGGGGTTGGTCACATTCACACTGAACCCTCCTCCTTGACCTTGCTGCCATAGATGGCCCTCCAGATGGCTTCACTCTTTGGATCACTGCGACATGTGAGCCTTCCACCACAACAAGTAGCGACCATCAAAAAGAAGATATAGGTAGAATCCTATAATTAATATAGGACTTTTATAAACCTATAATTGCTACCATTGTAGCATCCCAGATTAAACACCTTATAGAATATAATCAGGTGTAGTTTAGCTAATTATGTAATAATCTCCAGTACATGATTGGGGCTGGTCTACCTCATATGTTGGGGTAAAAATAGCCTATGGTAAACTATCTTCCCAGTATAAATTAGGCTAGTTTATATCCACTTTTACTAAAAGGAAATTTTTAGGAAAACAGAACTGACTTGACCATCACTGCCCACGCTTGCCGATCCTGAGCCAGGTCACACGAAATGGCAAGCCAATCGCAATTCCATCGTCGAAGACCAAGTACTTGTGGACCTGATAGTACTGCTAGGTCATCCTTGATTGTGCTAGCCCATGTCCTCAGCTGCCCACCGACATGTTTTTGCCAGCCAGGAAGAGAAGGAGGAAAAAGTACATCGTGGATGAGCTCTCCTTCCGGGCGTCAAGACGAAGATGACGCTGGAGCAGGATGGGTGGAAGAGAACGGAGGAAAACAGAAACAAGACGGTCATTCATATATTGACTCAGAAGGAGAGACAGTTGATATTTCTATAATGAGAAATGAAGGCTTGGAAATTTTGACTCTCATAGAACATATTGTAAAGAAAGGCAGAGGGAAGTAAGGACTAGACTAGTCAACGGATTTGTGTAAATGAATGACAGAACTGAAAGTGTGACGGATAATACAAAAACAAACATTTTTAAGCAAGTTCAAATGATAGGAAAGCTATGATCACCCAATTTCCAAGTCTCTTCTTCATCTATGAGGTGACTGTCCAATTTTCACTGCCATATAAGAAGACAATTATTGAATAACAATTCAGTATTCTTTTCTTTATTTCTGATAGAATTTTCCTGTTTTGTAATACTTTACTTAGCTTTTGGAAGTCATCTTTCACTATCCCTATGCACCTTTGGAACTTTCCATTCATTGTTAAAAAAACTTCCCAGATATTTAAATTTGTGTACTTGTTTGATTTTGATATCCCCAATTTGTAATTTGTATGTTGCATTGTTCCCTTTTGCAGATAACCATATTTTTCTTCTATCCTCTTGCAATTAATGATTAACTCTTTCTTCACACTTTCATTTGCTAGATTCTGTTGGTGTTATTCTAGTTTCCTTTCTGTATCTGCTATCAATACTGTGCTGTCTACATATCTAAGGTTGTTAAGATTGTGGCTGCCAATAATAAATTCTGGTAGGGCTTTTAGTTCTCTCAGAATCACCTCACTGCAGAGGTTGTATATTTACAGCGAAAAGACACCCTTTCTATTTCTGTATATTTGCTGAATTCATTTCCTATCCATATGCAGGCAGTTTTCTGCCATTATAGGTACTTGATTATTCTAATACCTTTTCCAAATATCTTATGGTTGCTTAGCAGTTCCAACAGTTCTTTGTGACGTATTTCCTGAAACGTTTTTGCATAATACATAAAACGCAGGTACATATTTTTCTGTATCAAAATGAAACTCCTTTAATATGCCAATAATATTTGACGCCTTATAAATATCATCATGAATAAAGGATTAGCTTGATGTTAAGAAAAGTATATTTCTAGGAGATTTAAGAATAACTTGTTGCAATGAGCTAAAAGAATTTTGCCCTATAATTTTTTCAAGTCAGTTAAAATAATGAATTAAACCAGAAGATTATTTGTATTAAATTATTCATTAACCATAGATTTGTAGTGAAAATTCAGTAATTACTGTTGACAATATCTAATAAAAATAGTTATAAAAAGGAATTAAAAAATAAAGATGAAAATCAATAATAGTTAAAATGATTAATAATGGTTAGTAATAGTTCATATAATAAAAATAGTGATAAAAAGTAAATAAAATGAAGATGAAAGTAAATACTAATCAAAACAAGTGAGAAGATAAAGAAATGAGTCAAAATTAATAATAATGATTGAAAATGCTTTATCTTATACAAATAGTGATAAAAAGCAAGTAAAATGTAGATGTAAGTAAATACAAGTTAAAACAAGTCAAGAAGATAGAGAAATGAGTCAAAATTAATAATAATAGTTGACAATGTTTCATTTACTAAAAAGCGATAAAAAGCAATAAAAAAATAAAGATGTAAGTACATATGAGCAAAATTACTAAATAACAATTAACACTGTGTCATCTAATTTTTCACAACATTAATTGTATGTAGTAATTATTTTATCACAAAAAAGTGTTGCTCTCAATCTTATAGGCCTACTCGAGTTTTCAGATCATTAACCATTTATTCTGATAACACTTGGTAATGCAAGACAGTGAAAATAGTTATTGTCTCATTATATTTTTTGAGTGAAAATCAACTTTTCTTTTCATATGATTAATGCAAGCAGCATGTACAAGTCTGTAACATTGCAGAATCCAACTCACACATTAAACCCGCTGTGTTTGATGTTTGCAAGATGAGATTTTTTTCAAAAAATGTATTTTATATTTAGTTATTTTTTTTAGATCGATTGTCAGACTTCATTAGAAGTTCCATTCATCTCCACCTAAGAAAAGCCAGAATTTATCAAAGACAAATATTCTTCAGTTGTTACAAAAAGCAAGAAGCTACTGATGATATCAAATGATATATATATAAATATATATATCTCTGTGTGTAACTCTCTCTCTCTCTTTCTATATATATATATATATATATATAAGGTTTAGCAAGTGATTAAAGTAGACTTGTGCTGAGATGAAAGATGAAAAAATATGAAAATTCGATCAGTTTAAAAAGTTTACAACTAGAAAATTACACAGGAGGAAACAACATTTTACATATTAACAAAAAAGACAAATTTTTTCTTGCCTCGAGACAAAGCTTAGCCATAAACTGTCTAATGTCTTCTAAGCTATTTTGTCTTTTTTCTTTGGGAATTTTACTTTCTGTCTCTATATGTATATGTATACATAACAGCAAAATTGTCCAAATCTTGTAACAGCAAAATTGTCCAGTTGTTAGATTAAGCTTTGAACGTTGTCTCTTGGTAATGATTAAATATATCTCAGTAGAATTCTCTGAGTTTCTTATACAATTGGACTATGTATAATTAATCTTCAAGCTTAAAAGAAGAATCATGATGAAATCAATCATAAACGATGATGATATCATCATCATTAATTATTCATAGCTAAGGATCGGAAACTCATGAGGGATTGAAATAAAGTTCATATATATATATATATATATATATATATATATATATATATATATATATTATTATTATTATTATTATTATTACAGGATCATTTTTCAATTTATTCAAGATGATCTTTGCCATCTGTAAGCTTCTAATTTTCTGTCCTGGAGTAACAAGGTGCTTCACAGGTTTCTTGTACTATTTCATTTTCAAGCTTTTTTCACTGTTCTTTGGACTTTCACAGCTGATACTCCTCTCTTATATGCCAAACATCTTATGAATTGAGTTGGATCTTTTCTAATTGATCTCCTTAGCTCTAAGTTGAAATGATGAACCCACTTCCTGTTGTGATCTCCTGATCCAGTTTTCTTCTCTACTGCACCATCTTTTTTAAACTTATTCACCATTCTCTTGATGGTTCTTGAATGGACGTTGGAACTGGAAGTCTGATTATGAATGTTGGTCTCATTACTAAAGGCCTGAATGATCCTTTTCCTCTCACCATTGCTCAGTTGAGAAGACAGTGGGGCTGACATAAAACGATTTTAACCTGTTCTATTTCTTGCTGAATAACTCAAAGGATTTTTCAGTCATTCTTTTGACAAATGGTATCAAGATGGCTAATCTGCTAATATCTATCTATCTGAATCTATCTATCTATCTATCTATCTATCTATGTTACAGACTGCACATATAAAAATCTGTGATCATGTACTTACTAGAACACAATCCTATCATTTGCTTTAGCTTTGGTACAATGAAAGAGATACTTCCTCAAGATCAAAATCTCTAGGAGCAGGATCCCATAACTGCTAGACCATAAATTGCCTGAAAGCTTGACAGTAGCCACACACCCAACATCATAGGACATAACCACACTAGAAGAACTAAGAGATATATCATGCTTTGATCATAGAGAAAGAGCAGATTAAAATACTTTGATTATATACAATGGGAAGTTGTGAAATAATTTAAGCATAGAGAGAGAGCTGGGTAATACAATTTGAGCCTAGGCAAAGAGTTGGGTGAGACATTTTAATCATAGACAAAGATCAGGGTGAGACAATTTAATCATAGATGAAGAACTGGGTTAGACATTTTGATCACTGATAAAAGGCAGAGTGAGACACTTTGATTACAGTCAAAGGGCAAAGTGAGACACTTTGATTACAGTCAAAGGGCAAGGTGAGACACTTTGATCATAGAAAAACGGTATGGTGTGACACTTTGATCATAGACAAATGGCAGTGTGAAATACATTGATCATAGATAAAGGTAGGGTGTGGCACAAAGGGGCAGTATGAGACCATAGAGAAAGAAGAGGGAGAGACAATTTGATTATAAACAAAAGGCAGTGTGAGACACTTTGATTATAGACAAAGGAAAGGGTGAGATACTTTGATCATAGACAAAAGGGCTGTGTGAAACACTTTCATTAAAGTCAAGGGGAAAGGTTAAAAACTTTGGTAAGAAACAAAACTCTTGGTGAGAGACATTGATCATAGACAAAGGGCAGGGTGAGATACTTTCATCATAGACGAACAGCATGGTGTGACTCTTTGGTCATAGAGAAAGGGTAGGGTGAGATATTTGATCATAGACAAAGTACTGAGCGAGACACTTTTATCAATAGAAAAGGAGCAAGGCAAGGCATTTGATCATAGAGGGCAAAATGTGACACTTTGATAATAGACAAAGAGCTGGGTGAGACACTTTGATAATAAAGGGAAGGGTTAGACAGTTTGATACTCAGCTGCTGCTTGACAAGGTACAGTATAAACTCCAATAGGTCTACCTTCCCAAGACACTCTACACATGAATGCATACCTCTCTAACTTTAAATCCAGATATATGAAGAGAAATGGTCAGATGTTTAGTTGCATGGCTATGTGATAATGACACCTGGTCATATAATAAATGTAAAAAATTTACTTGAAGCAGTAAAAAAAGCAAGCTGATGTGCACCATGACAGTTTGCATTTTGAAAGCCTTTTGTAAATAAAATAAGAAGCTAAAATAAGATATATATATATATATATATATATATATATATTTACAGGGTGACTGAAAAATAAATCCCTATTTTATGTATAAGTGACTAGCCAGGATTTCTGACTTATGACCATCGAAATTTTTTGTTTGAGGTTGGTTAAAGGAGCTAGTCTAATATACCAAACCAAAGACTTTGGAAGAACTTGAAGGGTGAATGCAAAAAGTCATGGCTTCTATGCCACAATAATTGGTGTGAAATTTGTTGATACAATTCCTGGTAACGAAATCTGGTGCCCATATCGAATTTTGCATAAAACCTCATGCTAAACACTTTCTTCTCATATCCATCTCTTATAAAAATTATACTTAATAAATAAGTTATAAGTATTTTAAAATGGGGGGGGGGTTACTTTTCAATCACCCTGTACATAGCATAAGGCACATTTTACAGATAAAAATATTTTTAGTACAGTGTGTTTTCTGTTTCATGTGGCAAGTGCATATTTTTTTGATTTGACCCAATCAATCCTTCGATCTTTGAATATATTTAATAATCAGTGTTTTTTTTTTTGCACTTTCTGCTGGAGTTATTTCCCTTGTGTCTGCAGTCTGCTTCCTGTTACTTATCAGAATCTATGGCAGGGACTAAACAAGAAACGAAAATTGTCACAGCTTGCAAAAAACAAAACAGAAGTTCCTAAACCCTGTTGGACCAAGTGGCGACTTAAACCAGAAGATTAACTGTCACCAACTTGATTGATTGATATCTATATCCAAAATTTTATGCTTATGATTGAATGTGATGGAATATTTTATATAGTTTTGAGTAAGAAACTTAACCTCTTATAAAAAATAACGTGAGTATTTTATATTTCTTTTGGTCTTTCTTATATCAGAGTCATTTAAAGCAGTGATTCTCAGCATGGGCTCTTAGACCCATAAGTTGGCCTGAGAATTTTTTAAAAATGGGCCTAGAGTTGGCCCAGTGAAACTAGATGGGCTTTGAAATTCTGTTTTTGTTTTTCAGAAATTATTTAAAGAAAATGTTTGAATGTTTTCTAATAAATTATATTTTCAAATTAATTTGAAGCATTTTTTTATTCTATTTTGTGCTGTTATAAATACTTCGTTTACATTATTCAGACTATTGTCCTCATCTTCGCTGCCATATTTATTACAACGTTGTGGCCGTTGTATGCTCCGACCTTCATCAGGTTGTTGGAATGTCGAACTGAACCACTTATTTTGCTCACTGGGGTAGACTGTTCAAGTTCCACATTTAATGGATGTCAGTTGTCAGTTATCTCCTGTTAATTCCCTCTCCAAGTTCTCCACTGCCTTAACCAAGTATTGAACTCAAAACTGTTTGGGTCCTGTCTCTGGATCTAACTAACACCTTTATCCACTGTGCCATGTGTCTTTGAAGAAGGCTGGGGTGTACAACAGCTAAAATGTAATAAATATGGCAACAAGATGAGGACAATAGTCTGAATAATGTAAATAGTGTACATAATACCTCATGCAGATACTAAATACTTCATGTTCAGTAAATTTATTTTTAATTTATTTGAGACCAGAATTTTTCATGCATTACAATATGACAGAATTAATTAACAAAAATGTTATTTTAGTTTTTGAAAGCATCACTTTACCTGTATTATATCAACACTGTTAATGTAGCCATTGGTCAGAATTAGTCATTAGCTAGGATGTATATTTTCTGTTGCATTTTGCTTTTGTTAGCAAAATTCATTTCCTGTTAAATAAAATTTCTATTTGTGCTTATGTGGGTATGAAATGTTTTTGGCACCAAAAATGGGCCCCAATGAAGATAAAAACTCTGATTTAAAGTAACATTAGTATAGGAAAACACATGTCTATCAATCACTATAGAGTGGGTTAAATTTCGGACGTCATATCAGTGAAATATCTTGTCATTCATTCCAGTACCAACATTATTTTCAAAGCCTTCAAAGTTATTTTATAATTGTCTTTGGTCTTCAAAACTTTTAAATGTAATGTCAATAGCTATCTCCTGTTTTCTTAATTCCTTTTCTTTTATTGGACTTTTCCCTTAATAATGCTTTTTGTTCTTTTGTTATTTCGCACTGAGTCTTAGTGGCTTTGATGCCTTTCTTAGGGTAAATGATTAAATATATATATATATATATATATATATATATATATATATATGCAGATGCATGGATAGTAGTTTGTAACCCCAGGTTTCACTCTTTTATGATCTTCAGAAAACAAAAGAAGACTCTTATTATAATTTTAGCCTAAATTGAATACTGAACATTTTAAACATGGCCCGAAGATTGCATTCAAGTATAGAACATACTGTCGCCACTTGGTGCTGGCCTCAGTGTCTACTCTCTCTCAATCATACTCCCTCTCTATCTCACACACACACACATCCACATACATATATGGTTCCCATCTCAATGAGGCTCCAAACTTTGAACCTGGGTCTCACTTACACTCCAGACATCAAATAGAACTCATATATAAGATCCATTCCTAAAGATACCAAACAATTTATATCACCCCAGGAAGTACCTAACTCCTGTGTTTGCTTTATCTTTACAAGGGTCAGGTTCAACCAGAAATGGAAGATTGCAGCCATATCCGGACTTGACCTGCTGATTTCTTTTGTTTACAGTCTTGACACAATCATATGGGTGAATTATTTTCCAGCCAACAACATCTTTTCCTAGAGATGCACTGTTGCAAGCCAAGTGCTATTCTCTTGCTATATCCATGACAAAATGTTCAAATGAACTCTATTTTTAAGTTCCATCAGTTCAAAGCTTTACTACATGAGGATATCATGCTACATTGACAGAATCAAATCACCTTTATTTCCCCAGTATTCCAAATCTAAGAAAGAAGTTCTTTCAGATTTTTCTAAGAACTACCTCTTTATAGGACAAACTCCCATGTGTAAGCTTCCTTGAACACTTTAATTTTGACACTTTAAGTCAAAGGTTAGTCATTATACTCTTTATTCTTGTAGTCTCCATTCGTTCTTCTCTTTCATTCTTATTGAACACATCATTATTATTATTTCAACACTTTGTATTGAAATTGTTTTGATGATTATATGAATGACATGATACTTGAATTTTTCATTATTTAACATTAAATTGTGTTTACTATTTACATTATTTGGACTATTGTCTGCACCTTTGTTGCCATATTTATCACAACATTTCAGCCGTTGTACGCTCTGGCCTTCATCAGGTGGTTGGAATGTCGAACTAAACCTAAACACTTGCTCGGGTAGACTGTTCTAGTTCCACGTGCCATGTTTAATGGATGTCAGTTATCAGTTATCTCCTGTTAATTCCCCTCTTCAAGTTCTCCACTGCCTTAACCAGGTATTGAACTCACACTCTTTGGGTCCTGTCACTGGGTCTAACTAACACCTTTATTCACTTAAGGAATCAGCACATATGCTAGGCCAGAAAAATCTCCTGAGCCAACCAAGCATAGAAATGAATACAATATGGGAACCAGTAATAAAGAGTGCCAGAGTAAAGCAATAATAACAAAAAAATTGCAATATGAGTTCTGGTACAAAAAAAAAATGCAATGATGACAGCAAAAAAATTGCAATATGAGCACTGGAAAAAATGGATAAAATTTAGGCTTATAATACCCAGAAATGCATGGCACAGTGGATAAAGGCGTCAGTTAGATCCAAAGAGTGTGAGATTCCAACTACCTGATGAAGGCAAGAGTGTTGTGATAAATATGGCACTAGTCTGAATAATGTAAATAGTGTACATAATACCTCATCTCAGAAATATAGACAGATACTAAATTGTGTTTTATTCCTGACAGCATCAACTACTCTCAGCCAGTGTGTGGGTTTGGCCTCCAGAGCCCTCTTCCAAAACAGGGTCCTTATTTTCTGGATGACTGCAAAAATTTTCTCTTGAGTGATTGCTCATATAACTGAGTATATCGCAAATCTTTCCCATGCTTGTTAAACCAAATACAGGTGTGAGGTTATGTGTTTCTGCATTCGGGAAATGGGAGTGACTCCAAGACAACACTGTGGTTTACCTGGTTTGAACCTTTCTGGTTTGAAACTGAGTGCAAAGCCTATTGCAGCATAATACAACATCTTTGGTGGCTATGTAGCCTTTAGTAAATTAAAAGGAACGTTCACAGATCAAATTTTGAAGGACCCAGGGCAAACCTATTTCTTGTGATATATCGTCTCAGTTGCTTTTAATCGGCCCTATGAGGGTTGACTTATTTTCCATTCCTAAGCCTCTTTCCCACAGTGGAATGTCACTAGCCTCTCGCTACTCTATGAATATTTCGATGGCAAATGTTTGAACGAGTTACATTCTTTAGTTTCACCAGTTCAGAGATTTATGGTTAAAATGCACTAAGCTACATTCGTATAACCAAAGAACCATCTTCTTCATATTCCATTTGTAAGGATGAGATTCCACTCAGACAGCTTCTCCCCAAGAAATATTATTTTCTCGAATAGATTCCTGAATCGATGCTCCCCAGAAAACTACAATCTTAATCACTTCAAGTTCAAGGTGAGTCGTTGTCTATCCTACATATCCTCATAATCTCCACTTCCTGCTAGTTTACTGTTCATACAATAAAAGGCTGAAGAGTCATTATAATTGGTTGGTTACTAAATGGGGTTATTTTATGAAGGTTATGGTAAATTCTGAACATATGTAGGATAGATAGCAACGGGTCTTTGCTGTGAAAGTTTGAAATGGCAGGGAAATAAGGAATGTAGTACATCAGACAATTTTCCAAGGAAATAATGACAGAATAGCAACAGGCTTACAACATTTTGTCTATGGAATAAGGGTTGTAGGGAGGAAAATAATCATCAGTCATTATGTCACATAGACATTTTTGGACACTGTCAAAGCTGGAGACTGAAGATTGGTATTACCTCAAATTGACTCTTCATCTTGAACACCCTCTTAAAGCATCCAAGTACTTTAATAACTGACCCTCAAATTGTTTCAGTTGCAAATTGGTCCTCCTTAATTTTGGTCTTGCCATTTTTTCCCCAAAATTTAGGTGTATTAAGGTTACATCGCTACCTGTAATCTACTCACATTAGTAAAGTTATTCCATTTATTTTTACCCTTTCTCTACTTTTATCTTGCAATTTTACTGCAATTTCAATGTTTCTCATCAGATGATCTATCTTCTCCACTTTTTTTGTATTTGCATACTGACTGGGAATTGTTTTTCTTCTTGCACTTAAAACATATCTTTCCAAAAGCCAGGGATTTATACTTGTTCATCTCAAACAATATTTACATAAACTCTCTGAAGTACTTACAATTTGCACATCCACTACAAGAACTTGTCCGTCATTATTCAATCCTACATATACGACAATACCACACACACACAGGAACCTACAAAACACCTCATGACATAAAAATTATTGGATATAAAATTATATATAAAAACTTATTGATGATACACAATGAGGGAGGAGGGGATGAACCCAAAAACAGTAAAATATAACAAAACACACAAACTAAAGATAACTGATGTTAGTTGGACCCATCTTGATGAGAATAAGGTTCATATAAGAAGATTTCCTCCAATCACGCCATCTAAATCACCATTCTGGGTGTGGCCAGCAGCAATAGAAACAACATCCATTTCACCCCAGAATATGAATACAACATATTATCACATGTGATAGAAATTAGGAGGATTTGAGATAATTATAATTAAGTAATTCATTGAGAATAGAAGAAACCTTCAACAGAAAGCAGAAGCACTGGACGGCCGTTTCGTCCTATATTTGGAACTTAACAGCAGTGCGCATCCACTACCGAGAATTGAAACCTGGGCAGTTACGTTATCAGGTAAATGTCATACCAACTGTTACAACGGGTCTTGATGATGAGGTAGAGAATCAGACTCGATATAGCGCCGCTTGATCACATATTCCATGGTGGAACTTTTCCAAGTTTCTCTTTTACTCATAGGTCTGTGCCCCCAGGAGCCATGACTACTATCCCCAAGCCACTCCACCCAGAGCATTAGAAGCTGGTTCAGTTTAATTGTAATTTCTATCATATGTATATTCTTGTTTGAACCGGCTTCTAATGCTCTGAATGGAGCGGCTTGGGGATACTAGTCGTAGCTCGTGGGGCATAGTCCTATGGGTAAGGAGAAATTCGGATGAGTTCCACCACAGTATATGTGATCGAGTTGTGCTATATTGTGTCTAATTCACGACCCCTTCGTCACCGAGGCCCATTGGTACAGTTGGATAGAAATAGAAACATATAGAAACAGCTGTTCAGTGCTTTCTGCATACTGTTGAGGTTTCTTCTAGACTCGATGAATTACTTAATTATAATTGTCACATGTGTATGTGAGATCAATATGCACAGGCTTTTCAGGGGCGATACGAGCCATCAACTCGCCAGCATAGTCCTATAGGAGGCACATTCGATGAAAATAGTAGAAGGCGTGCAAAGCCATTTCTTCTAAACCAAGATCACACTGGCTACAGTCTGGCAAATCCTCCAAGCCCTATATGAAGGCCATGTCATTGAGAGATATCCTATTCCAAACCAATCGTCAGGTAAATGAAAACTCTTGCTGAGATAATCCGCTACTGGCACACCAGCCAACAAGGAGCGCAATTAATCAGTCAAAAAGCTGAGCCGGTCACGTAATGGATACTTCTACGAACCCCCTCCACTTAGCTGAGGATAAAAGACTCTCCTAGGCCGAGAAAGTTCACTGCACTGAGGAACGGTCTTCAAGGCCGATCAACACTCGAGGAGGAAACTCAATAGATCCCGAGGCTTACAAAGGTGCTCAAACCCCACGGAGTAATAGTAAGGGAAGGGCAGGTAGCCTTCACACTCACCACCAAAACAGTTCCCAATCAATGTGCAGCATAGGAAAGGCAGCCTCGACACGAGTTGGTGATTCTTCGAATGCAGCATTCCCAGCAATAATATAATGCAATTATAAAAGAAGTTAAAATTATTTGGAGACAAAATATTAATACATTAACGAACCTGTCTCACACTCATAATTTCCTTGTATTTTCACAAATAAGTAATGATAAGAAAAGAAGTTAAAATTATTTGGAGGCAGAATATTAATTCATTAACGAACCTGTCTCACACTCATAATTTCCTTGTATTTTCTTAAATATGCAATAATAAGAAAACAATTTAATATTAATTGGAGACAAAATATAAATTCATTAACGAACCTGTCTCACACTCATAATTTCCTTGTATTTCCTCTAATATGCAATAATAATAAAAGAAGTTATAATTTTTTGGAGACAAAATATTAATTCATTAACGATTGTCACACAATCACACCAGAATTTAGATGACAAAAAGTTGTCATTCCATGTTTATTTCTGATCCTGCTGTGTGTTTAAACGATCACTTGGTGGCAAGATGAAATTTCATCAAGTGTCTGTTTAAAATCCACTTTAACAAATAAATAAATAAATAATGGTTTTTAAATCATTTCTTTCAAATATGTAATCACGATTTAATTACACTTGGTGTTTTTCATGGAAGGTTAAATATAGTCTTTCTTTTTGAATGTTTTATTTTTAGCCAGTAATTAAAATTTGTCTCTCTTTTCGGGCTACAACTACTCAGTTTGCTTTTTCTCTTCGCTCTTTTCTTCTTCTTCTTCTTCTTCTTCTTCTTCTTCTCTCTCTCTCTCTCTCTCTCTCTCACTCACTCACTTTCTCTTTCTTTATCATTCCCTTTTATCTTTTTGTATCCTCATATCTTGCTCTTCCTATCTACGTATATATAAATATATAATTTTTCATTCTCTCTCTATTTCTCTATCCTATTCCTTCTTTTTGCTATCTCTCTCCCTCTACCTCCATCTCTCTCCCTCCCCCACTCTCTCTCTCTCTCTATATATATATATATATATGTGTGTGTGTGTGTGTGTGCGTGCGTGCGTGTGTGTGTTTCTCTCTGGAAAAGACGTTTAGATCATTTTTAGTCAGTAATTAAAATTTGGTCTCTCTTCTGACTTTCTCTAACAAAATTTCCTCCTCTCTTCTTCGCTTTCTTCTTTCTTTCTCTTTCCCCATCTCTCTCTCTCTCTCTCTCTCTCTCTATCTATCTATATATATATATATATATATATATATGTATATATATATATATATATGTTCGCATTATAACTCCCTCTCTCCCTTTCCTTTTCTCTCTCTCTCTCTCTTTCTCTCTCTCACTCACTCTGTCCCTCTCTCACTCACTCTCTCTTTTTGGAAAAGAAATATAAGTAATTTTCCTAATTTCTGGAGGATATCATTTATTTTTAATTTTACACGAAGACACATTTTTCGTACAAAACTGATTTCTTTGAAATTTAAAAAAATCTCACGTTATTTCAAAATCAATAAAAAAAATCGTAATCTTACTCTCATTGTTATAAAGTAATATTATTAGGTTGGTGCAAAAATAATGACGTTTTTTGACGTTAAAAAATACCTCAAAAACGTCATTATTTTTGCACCAACCTAATATAAAGGTGGCATATTCTTTTTATAAATTGTAATGTCGAAGACACTGGAAGTTCTAACGAAGTATGTTCGCTTCTAATGATAACGTGACAATGTAGAGGTGAGGAATAAGATCAGTTCGCCATTTTATTTGTTAGCACCCGAAATATTTGCAAATTCAAAAGAAATGATCATCTATAATCTGGTAATTCATAGACATAATAGAGAAAATTCACATTGCTAGTGAATGACATCCTCATTGGGTGCCAATTATATGTTGTCTTGTCTGAGTTAATTCTAGTAAATTCTTTGTCATCATCATCATTGTCATTTTCTTCATCATCATCATCATCATCATTTATCCCATAACCAGGTGTGTTTGTAGCAGTTAAACATCTGACTAGTTCCTTCCGAATTTTACAATCTAAAATTATTTCTGGCTTTAAACAACCTGCAAATGTTTGATAAGTTGTAGAAAATGAATCTATCTTATCAATCAGACTGGGAAACCTTACATAGAGCGAGGCCCTGAAGAAACGTTTGCTTCTTTGTAAGAAGTAAAGGTCCACATGTTTTAGGAAGAATTAAGGCTCTTATTTAACCTTTGTCAAGGGGAGAGCTATGCTTCTCTTCTTTTTTTTTTAATTTTGCAATCCATTAGCTCTTGTAAAAATATGCATATGAATATATTTAGCATTTTTTTTTTAAATTAAATTTACTGATTTAATATAAAATCATTATTTCCGTAATTGGTGGTTTGTGTCTGTATTAAGCATGCTAAGCATTTAAATTTAACAGATTACATAATTGTTATATCAGCGAAGAAATGAAATTGGCTGATTGAGTTGAAATATGTACTAAACTCTATCATCAGAATTAATTGACACAAAATGTCTGTCGGTTATATATATATATATATATATATATATATATATATATATATATATATACACACACACACACACACACACACACATACACACACACACACACACACACATATATATATATATATATATATATATACACCGGGTGCAACAGCTATGAAACATTGTATCTTAGAAATGATTAAAGATATCTTACTGGAATTCTCCGGAGATTTTATAGCATTATTGAACTCTACTTTGAACAATAAGAATGTATTTAGATCTAAGTTGAAATGATGATCCCTCTTCCTGTTGTTACTTCCTGATCCAGTTTTCCTCTCTACTGTTCCCTTTTTTTTAAAACTTATTCACCATTCTCTTGAAAGGACTTTGAAGATGGCAATCAGTGTATGAATACTGGTACCATTACTGAAGGCCTGAATAATCTTTTTCCATTGATAAGTTAAGAAGACATAACTGGGCTGACACAAATCGATTTTAACCTGTCCTCTTTCTAGGTGAATAATTCAAAAGGTTTTTCAGTGATTCTTATAAAAATGGCGTCAAGATGGCTAAACGTCTTCTCTGAAAACCTGTAAAAAAGAAACACAATTAGTTTAGTGTTTTTTCAGATCTTAAACATTTTGTAGGATGGACAATTACCGCATGCTGTTATATATATATATATTGAAATGAATCATTCATACAAAATGTAGATTAGTAAAGTTAATGATATGAAATGGCAAAATCCTTTCGCAAAAAAATTTTTAAAGGTGCATTAACCTACAAATCACTCGATGAATGTTATGATCCTTGTTTTTAAAAATTATAAACTGTATAAGGTCTTTCTTTAATATACAAGTACTTTCAACTGTACATTCAGTCATCCTCAGGCATGGGAATTATTTTGTTTAATGCACCTGTAAAATTTTTTTTGCAAAAGGATTTCATCATTTTATATCATTAACTTTACTAATCCACTTTTTGTATGAATGATTCATTGTAAAATAAATTGAACTGCACCACATATTTGATTATATATATATATATATATATATATATATATATATATATATATATATATATATATATATATATACAGAGAGAGAGAGAGAGAGAGAAGGCACAGTGGAGTAGCGGCTGGGATTAAGGAATCGGAGGGCCGAGTTCGAATTCCAGTCGAGTCCATTACATTCACTTACATGCTAATACCCTTGGGAGAGGTATTAATCCACTTCTCACTCCAGCTACTGGTAAATAGCAGGACAGATTGGGTTCTATAGCCTTGGATGGCAACTGGTTTAGGAGGACGACAACTCTGAATTCAGAACCGGCGTAGGGTCGTTTGGGGACCTTGTGGCTTGTAGTGCACCAGGTCTCTGTATTTGGCCCTTCAAGAAGTGTGGTTGGTTCTTCACAAAACCTTCACCACTATAATCAAATTGTATATGCTGGTGTCTGGCTGTTGGTTCCTAGGAACTGAGTTGCTGACCCTCATACGTCGAATACGACGGGAAAGTCAAGTATATATATAGAGGAGAAATTAGCCATAGCTTTATTTGATCAACCTAGCCAATTATTAAACTCTAAAACTGAAATCCTTAACGTATGTAGACACAAAAATCTTGGTTACTTATATATATATATATATATATATATATATATATATATATATATATATCACTACACATCTATCTATCTATCTATCTATCTACATATATATATATATATATATATATATATATATATATATATATATATATATTGTTATGATCCGGTTCCTTGTACCACGGTGATAGTCCAAGGTAGAACCAATAAAGAAGAATTCGAACACGGATATGAAATAACACAGATATATTACAAACAGGAATATATACAGAGAAGTAGAAAGTGTTAGTATGAACAATCAGGTTTAGTAGTAATTGTCTGAACGCGACTCTGTTTCGGACTGCCTCTGACTCAACTGACTGACTCGCTCGCTCTGACTGACAGACAGATTCCTGACGGAATTCACTCCAGACTTCAGACTGAACAGTATTTAGCCACTCCCCACCCCACCCACGAGGGCATCATGTGGCACGAGGCCGGTTTAACGTGGGATCTCCGAGCCCGTGGGCTCGGCCAAAAATATGCCCTTTGAACCCGTATACACGGCTTCAGGGTCGGTTTACCGCCCTTCGGCGTAGCCTCGTTCGGGTTCCTCCCCGCCCGAAGGCAGAGAGTTCAACCGATCAGCCAGTCCGCCTATCGCCCGACTTCGGACTGAACGGCATTTAGTCACACCCCCACGAGGACATGATGTGGCACAAGGTCGGTTTAACGTGGGATCTCCGAGCCCGTGGTTTATCGTCATACCTAGGACTAATGAAAACTGGGAAATTTTCAACATATTCTAATGAAAGGTTTAATTTTCCAAAATTGTAGTTCATAATTATGTTTTAGATAAGTGGTGGCGGAATAATCAATTTAAACTGAAACCATTGGGATATGGGATAAAACCCCGATATTATGAGACAAAACAATGATTAACAAGGGAACAATTTCCATGAGAATAGAAAACCAAAGTTGAGACGAAGATTCCACCAGCATTCTGCGACTTGCGAATGCAACATTCTGAAAACAAAGACCAGATAGCGACTTATGCTTTTATCTCAAGCCTGCCTTTCGATTTTCTTGTTTCAAATCAATTACCCCAAATAATTGGACATAAAAGTCGTATTTGGTAAGTCAGTCCATAGAGTTACTCCGCTGAAAATGCTCAAGCAAAGGACACATCAGATTTAATTCCAGAATGCGGGGATATTACATCCACTTTAACCCATATTAAATTACTCTCTACACTGTCCATTCCCTATCTTTCCCGATATGTTCAGTTATCTCTCTTAATAGGGCTATCTATCTGTCTCCCCTAATCTGCGCATGGACCTATCAATCTTCAAACAATTTATCTATTCAAACCTTTTCTTGTCGATATATTTATATCTGTCTTTATATCTATCTATCTATCTATCTATCTATATATATATATATATATATATATATATATATATATATATATGTGAACATTGAAGTCAACACTTAGAGGCGACAGTCTGTTTCATGCTAGACGCAATCATGAGCCACGAGTGCTGTTATTTTTCTCGGCTATTTATACATACGGGTCAGTGATGCATTGTGGGTAGTCTATTTTGGCGGTTATTTTACCAGAAGACGTTTATTTATTTATTTATTTGGGTTAAATTATTTTGCTTGTTATTATTTTTTTTTTTAATTTTCATTTCTTATCTTATATATTTATTCATTTATTTATTTTTATTTTAATCGGCGTTTTATTAACGTAGTAAAAATCTGTTTGTATCGCTTATTTAATAGTCTTGTTTTGGTATGGGAAGGTAATTAAAGCTATTTATTCAATTTTGGGGTTGATTGTTGTAGTTTATTGTAACTATTATTTTGGCGGGGGCAGTTATTAATTTGTTTATTACTTCATTTATTTATTTGGATTGTTTATCTTTATTTGATTTTTCTAACAGTTAATTTATCGGGATCGGTTTGTTAGTTCATTTATTTACATATTTGGATGAATTTAGATTAATTTATTTTACTTGTTTTTTATTATTTATTTATTATACTGTATATTTTTATTTACTCTTTTCGGTCTTCGATTTTTAAGTAAGGTAGAATTTTTTATCGTTATATAGCAGTTGTAGCTATGTCTTTTGTCCCATATTTTTCGTTTGATTTTTATAGTCTAACAAATATTTTGGTCATAATGGTTTGTTAATTTGTTTATTATTTACTTTATTTATTTGGGTTCATTGATTTTGTTTTTTTAATTATTTATTCTATTTTGTCTATTCTAACAGGTGTGATTTGGTAATTTGTTTGGGTTAATTTATTTTACTTATTTTATTGTCATTTTGTTTATTTATTTATTTATTTTATTTTATTTTATTTTTCAGTTTTCAATTTTTAAGTAACGTAGTAAAAATTTGTTTTTGTGTTTGCATTTTGAGATAAGCTCGAATATTTTATTTCATAATTTATTTTGGTCTGGGAAGGTAATGATAGCAATTTTTTCTTCCAAGCAAAGTTTGCAACAACCAATCAAAACCTTGCATGCTATGCTCTTCATATCTATCTATCTATCTATCTATCTATCTATCTATCTATCTATCTATCTATGCCATTCTCTTCATATCTATCTATGAATCTATTTACGTCATTCTCTTCATATCTATCTGTCTGTCTGCCTATCTTTCTGTCTATCTATCGATGTCATTCTTCATGTCTAACTGCCTAAACCATGCTCTTCATATATATATATATATATATATATATATATATATATATCATTCAGTCTGGTTGGTATCTATTTCAGTTTTTTCATAATCTATCTCAGTCTGTACGTTATCTATCTATCTCAGTTTGTTCGTTATCTATCTATCTATCTATCTATCTATCTATCTATATATATATATATATCTGTATATATATATATATATATATATATATATATATATATATATATCTGTATCTATATCTATCTATCTATCTATCTATCTATATATATATATATATATATATATATATATATATATCTGTTCGTTATCAATCTCAGTCTTTTTATTATCTATCTATCTATCTATCTATCTGTCTCAGACTATTCATTAATATAGTAAATAGTTACCTTTTCAGAGTAGTTCCCTAAGGTATTGTCTGGATTATATTATTTCCATAAAACAATAATGCAATTGAAAATAAATCCCGGTTTATAATTTTTTTCAAAAATGGAGCTCAACGGAATCGAAAGCATGTATAAAGTTGCGTAGAGACCAATACCACACAGAAATACAAAAGAGCATTCCAACTATGAAAGAAGCTCTCTAAAAGTGAGGTAAAGTATTAAGATACAGGAAAAGTTTGTTGGGAAGAAAGAACACTGGAAATACCACAGACGAAACATGTGGGTAATGAGAAATTTAAGGAAAAGGAAAACGACAAGGACACCTTTATTTAGAGCCAGAAAGAAACACTTGAAATTTCTGTGACATATAATGAGGAAAGAGCCCTTGGTGAATTTGTCACTCAGAGGATAACGGGTGTGAAGAGTGATTAACCTCTCTAACAAGTACAACAGATATTGGGTGGGGTGTAGAAAGGGCGATAAAATTTGCGTACAATTCATCTCTAGTAAGGCGATAATATCACCAAAATGCAAAGGGCTACCGAGAGTGAAAGAAATTAAAGAATATTTTAAGAAAAAAAAAAAGAAGTAAAACGCAATACTAAACCAAACCAAAAATAGGTATAAAACCCTATTCCTGTTTGAGAAGGATTGTGAACAAGAGGATAGGCAAAACTACAAAGGATATGAAGTTGTGGAGAGCCACGATCGCCTACATCTTGAAAGCACGAGGTACGTAAAAAATGATGAAGAAAACGAAGCAGATGCGTTAGTTGAGTCTTAAAAAGACAATGTGTTCGAAGGAAGATTCGGGCTCTTGAAATACAAATTTACTTTTATTTTTTTTGGGGCGGGGGTAGCATAGAAAAACTATTGAAGTTAATTTCTGCTATTCATCTCTTAAGTGTTACACTTTTAGTGAGAATTCTATTTTAAAAACGTCAGTGTGTCCCCGTTTATCATTCTCTTCATAATATATTTTCCATCAATTATATATGGCAAACACCCCTTCCAGACATACGAGTTGACAATTGCTCTAGTTTCAAGCTCAGAAGGGTACAAAATGAATCAAGATCAATGTATAAACATGTCTGTAGCTGGTTTTTGAATGTAATGTTTTATTTGACCGTGTCTGAAACACTTTCATTAAAAATGTATATACACGTCTACTCTGGGGAAGAAGTTAAATAATTTGCAAAGGGTTGATAAGCGTTAGAAATCAATCTATATATTTTAAGATTTATACGTTCAGTGTGAATGCATTCAGATTCCTTCTTTTATATCTTGAACTTCAAAACTCCTATTTCTTCTGAGTCTATGGATGCTATTTTTTCATTTGGTATTGATTTATAAACCATTTCCATAATATCTTGTGCTCTCTAACTCTGATATCAACATCCAAGCCTTCTTTGATTTTGATTTCTTGGAGACAACATTCTTCAATGATATTACTATCAAAGGCCTGAAACAATAATTCATGTTTTTCTTTTCTCAGAAATCCTCTAAAATTAAATGTTCTTAAAGTAAAATCTTTATATGCAATTAAAGAACTTTTCATGGCTCAAACCGAGAAAAACTATTGAGTAATATTATAATGCATCTTTTTTCTCCACAAGTTAAAAACATGATTTAAAATCTATCATCATCTTCTTACAAAAAAATGTGACACACAGCAAGGCATGGGTAATTCTGCTAGTAACCATTATAATTCATCGGCTTTATCTTGTATCTAAAAATGTTAATTTCTTTGCTGATTGCTTTCTTTATGAAGACAGCATTGATTATGAGATTCCCTACCAATGTACAGGTTCAGGACTAGAAGATTTCAGCTTCACGAAAACTCACTTCTGTCATCCATTCCCTATCATCATTTGACTTTGCAAGAGTTGATTAGAGGTGAAAGAAAATCAGAGAAGAAGAAATAGCCAATGGCATGAATTTGTTTAAGGTGGACCTCAACTTACTAGGAAGTGACCCACATGCACTTGATTTTATAACCTTCCTCTGTGGCACATAGTGAATAAGAAACTGCAACAAACTGCCGATGACTCCCTTATAGTTTTGAGCAGTGCCTTCTGTAGCATGTCCATCATAAATAATATGTCCTCATAAATAATAGATAATTCTGTTTTGAATGTGATAAAATGCAGGAAAGATATATTGGAGACGCTATTCTTTTTCAGAGAGAAAAAGAAAAGAAACACGAAAAGAAAGAAAGAAAGAAAATGCTGTCATGTATTTAACATCTGCTTCAGTAAAATTGAAAAATTAGTCAATTTCAAATTTTTTTTCATTTGTACCCCCTTACTTCTTAAAATAATGACAAGCATTCCTTTTTATGATTGTTACTTGGATATTTTGTTAAAATTGCTAAGCTCAAATATCATGGATGCAATAGGGTAATTTCTAGGGGTATTTGATAGTAGCAGAACTAGTAAGGATCTTATTCAAATGTTGACTTAAGAATTCAGATCCATCATAAGATTAAAATAGGAAAACTGTAAATTTTCATAGATATTTCAGGATGAAAATTTATATAAAATATTAAGTAGAAGCTTTATTTTATAAGTAAAATTAATTCTGTATATTAGATTTTTGTTTACATTAATAACAACGTAAAGTATTTACACTATTTACATTGATGGAAAGACCCTCAGCTACAATTACCGACCTTTAGCTCAAGGCCACCTAGCCCAGTGGATAAAAGCACTGGGTGAAGTAATCCAGTGACTTAAACCAAAGAGTTGTGAGTTCAACACCTGGCTACAGCAGAGGTGAACAAAACTTGGAACGTTTAGTTAAAGGGAAATAACTGATACTGAGATATCCAGAAAAGGCATGGCACGTGGAACTAGAGTGAACCCCAGTAGATGAAATAACGGTTTCAGTTTGGAATTCCGAAACGTTATGAATATGTCACCAAAGAGGAGGACAACAATCCAAACAATGTAAATAGTGTAAATAATTACAATACCCCATCACAGAAAAATATAGACAAATACAAAAACAGTGTGGCAGATTCCAGTCACCTGAAGAAGGTCAAGACATACAATGGCCGAAACATTGTGAATATGGCATCAAAGATGAGGACAACAGTAAATGGTGTAGATAATTACAATACCTCATCTCAGAAATATAGACAGATATATATATTTCATTGAATACGACAGACAAGGTGCTTTTATTTAGGTTTTATACAATTTCTCATGTGACCTAACAATTTTTTTTTCTTTTCAGATGATAAATTATATAAAAACTGTCTGAATGTTCTTTCGGCTTTACATTTAGCTATTTTCAAGGTTGAAATATATTAACTGTTAAATAAGAAATAGTTTGTTGCATGCATATATTTATATAATGTTTTCATTTTTCAAAACACGGTCAAGATATTATGTCCATGTTCACAATCGATATTATTAAGTGTTGTTTTCTTGTTTTTATTAATAAGGCTTCCATTATTTCTAGCCGAAATCCCTCGGATTAAAAGAACATTCAGACAGTTTTTATTTAATTTATCATCTGTAAAGAAAAACAATTATTAGTTCCCATAAAAAATTGCATAAAAAATAAATAAGAGCACCTTGTCTATGGTATTCAATGAAATGTGCATGAAAGAAGGATTGCTGCGTAAATACGCAAAGTTTTTATATATATATATATATATATATATATATATATATATATATATATATATATATATATATATATATATACATATATATAAAGAAATATAATCTTAAGGTGTGCTATATTTATGGAATAAAGTGCTCAATATCAGAGATAGAGTGTGTGTAAATATAAAAGTGAACACAGAAGTCAACACTTAGAGGCGACAGTCTGTTTCATGCTATATGCAATTGTCAGGCCTGACGATTGCATATAGCATGAAACAGACTGTCGCCTCTAAGTGTTGACTTCTATGTTCACTTTTATATATATATATATATATATATATATATATATATATATATATATATGCACATTTCATTATTTTTAGCCTTTTTTTGCATGTAGAGGATGCTATTATAATAGTGTTGTCAACAAGTATGTTACGAATAGTGTCCGGTAGGTCTTCATGAATATTTAAATGAGATCTAATTGAGCTATGGTCAGAAAGGTGTACTTGTTGTCAACACTAACATAATAGCATCATCTTCAAGAAAAAAAACCCACAAAAAACAACACTTAATAATATCAACTATAAACATGAACACAATATCTTGACTGTATTTTGAAAAATGAAAACATTTTATAAAACATACATGTAACAAACTATTTCTTACTTAACAGTTAAAATATTTCATCCTTGAAAATGGCTAAATGTATAGCGGAAAGCGCTTGAATAAAAAGAACATTTGGACAGTTTTTATATAATTTATCATCTGAAAAGAAAAATTATTACATCACATGAGAAATTGTATAAAAAACTAAATAAAAGCACATTGTCTCTCTTATTCAATGAAATGTGCATGAAAGAAGGATTGCTGCCTAAATACACAAATTATACATTCATATATATATATATATATATATATATATATATATATATATATATATATATGTATGTATGTGTGTATGTGTGTCTGTTTCTTAGTAAAATTTTTATACAATTTTTCATGCGAACTAATAATTGTTTTTCTTTACATATGATAAATTATATAAAAACTGTCCGAATGTTCTTTTTTTCTGAGCACTTTCAGTGATACATTTAGCCATTTTCTAGGTTGAAGTATATTAATTGTTAACAAGAAAAAGATAGAAATATATCACATGAGAAATTGTATAAAAAACTAAATAAAAGCTGCGTAGTAAATTATGATATAAGGAAAGCCAAACGGATAGACAAAAATATTGTGTAATGTAACTAATGAACTACAAAGGGTAGGAAGTTGTGGAGAGACATGACCACTCATCGTCTGAAAGGACCCAACACATAAAGAAGAATGAAACAGTAGAAAACAAGGTCAATTTACGTTTTTACTTCTAAAATCGATTTGCATAATCATCAGTTATGTACATTCATATTTCTTGTTCTTGAATTTGGGTTATTGAAAACGAGGCTGCACAGAAAAATTACCACTCTAGGAGGAGAATCCAAATCCCAAAGGCTTTGAACGTACTTTTGTCACCTCCTCGTAACCCCGAGGACTAGAATTAGTAATGAATACTTACCTTCACCCATAAGGAGGAGAAGCGTGAAATTAAGTTCTCAAATGACCTGAACTCCATTGGTACAAAATCAGTGACCTGAAAAATACAAATTCCATCAGTCTTAAACATATTAGTAATTTTAACATACCACTCCTCCTCAACTCTCCATCACAAACTGACCAAAGTCTGGGTATCCTCCATAAAATTAAATTCCTGCATAGTCGATATCTTTATCCACTAATATACATCAGTGCTTCTCATTGTTGAGAATAACAACCCTTTGGGGATCCTATGATCTCTCACTAGTCTAGTAAGTATTCAGTTATGTTGTTGGTATGTAATATATATTGAACAGACAGGAATATAATTTAACTCTTTGAACTCTGATTAGAACAAGTCACAGGACTTTATACATAATGGTTTATCTTTTTGTCTATATACAAGGTCTGTCTGAAAAGTAATAGAACTGTCTATGGGCAAAAGAGAGAAAAGCGGATTGTGTTATCATCTAAAATGATATATTAGGGGTATAAATCTATGATCTTAGCGTTTGCTTCATTCATTGCATGAGAAGAGACGAAAGTTGAGGTAGGATAAATTGTGGCTTCTTCATCATGACACTTCATTTGCTGTACTCATCTTTGTGTAGCAATTTCCACATGTTTTTATTATAATCTCTTATAATAAAAATAAAAATAATAATAATATATTGCTCTACTTTGTATTGAGCCCTTTTTTAAAAGTAAATGCTACAAACGGTGGAATTGTACTCAATCTGTTCTCTCATTTGGAGATATATATATATATATATATATATATATATATATATATATATAATATTAGTGTTCAATATACATATATATATTATGAAATGGACAAAGTCTGACAATTATTTATATATATATATATATATATATATATATATATATATATATATATATATATATATATATATATATATATATATATAAGTCATCCACAGTGTTTGTTTCAAGCCAGGATTGAAACCCGATTGATGTCGAATCAGCCAGGAAGGCATGTGTTTATAACCATGTGACCAATGGTTGATTTGACAGGAAGGTAACTTCTTGATGTTATCACTTAGGATGAAGCAATCCCAGCAAGTATCACTTTTGGAAAGTGCCTGAAAACCATGCCACTGGTTGAAAGTACAGACCACAGCTAGTTTGCTTTTGGCTGGGTTTATGAGTCTACATGCAGGATTGGTTTTGAAATTTTCTTTATGGTCTTTTCGTGTGATAAAGGCTCGTGCCTTGCTAATACAACTTATTCGGTCATCTAGATCTAATTTTTGGGCGATTGTTTTAGCTTCCTTATTGATATCGTGTTCTATAGTTCTCGGTGCCTTTTTGTATGTTTTGGTTATGTTGTTCTTGAGTAATTTATTGTGTGTAGGAGGGCTTAGTTTGTATAAATTTCTCGTTTTGTCAGCAGCGATAAATACTTTTGCTGAATTGTTTATTTTAGTTATATCTGCTTTTAGTTTTACTAGGTAAAATAAGTAAAACAATCCTAGAAAGAATTAATTCTGAACTTAGGAAGAAGTTAGGAGTAAACCAATGGAAAATACGAAAACAACTATTGACTGGTTCCACAGCATAAATAACAAACACAATTGCCAATTCCTACAATTAGACATAAAAGAATTTTACCCATCCATAACAGAATGCATGTTAGATAAGGCCATCAACTTAGCTCAGGAACAAATAATAATAAAGTCAAGCGAAATCAACATCATTAAGCACTCCCGTAAATCATTATTATTCCACAATGAAGAAGCATGGATAAAGAAAGATGGGATATTTGACACTACAATGGGAAGCTTTGACGGTGTAGAGATATGCGAAATCATAAGTATTTACTTACTACACGAACAGAGCAAAATAATAGATAGAAATGACACAGGACTCTACCGGGACGACAGTCTCATAATCTTAAGAAACTGTAACAAACAAAACACAGACAAAACTAGAAAAGCAATAATAAAGATTTTTTAAAATAACGGATTCGACATAGATATAAAAACTAACCTAAACGAAGTAGATTTTCTCGATGTTACCTTCAACCTAAGAAAAGGCACATATAAACGATATAGAAACCCTAATGATAAACCACTCTACATACACACATCTTCCAACCACCCACCTTCTATAATCAAACAGATACCAAAATCGATTAACCGCAGGCTCTCCAACAATTCCTCCAATGAATCCCTATTTAACAAAGTTAAGAAAGACTATGAAACAGCCCTAAAAGATAGCAGATTCCCAGCAACACTGACATACTCACCACAGAACACAGAAAAGGCCAACAGGAGAAGAAATATCATATGGTTCAACCCACCGTACACCAAAAACGTAAAAACAAACATAGGAAAAATATTCTTCAAACTCTTACACAAACACTTCCTGGAATCAAGCACCCTACACAAAATATTCAACAAAAACACAGTAAAAATCAGCTACAGCTGCACCGAGAGCATGGCACAAATAATAAAAAAGCACAATAAAAAATTATCAACAAACCACACGAACAAATTAAACCCACGTGCAACTGCAGAATAAAGAATGAATGTCCCTCTATACGGAAATTGTTTACAAAACAACGTAATATACCAAGCCATGATAAAATCACCAGATAATGAAGAAAAAGTAAACATAGGAGTAACTGAAGGACCCTGGAAACAAAGAAATGATACACGGAAAACATCTTTCACAAATAGTAAATATGCGGACAGTACAATGCTTTCTAAGTATATCTGGGAAATTAAAAACAAAATGCACATCACACCAAAAATATCTTTGAAGATAAGGAAAAGATCATCAGCCTACAACAACCAATCAAAAACTTGCAAACTTTGCTTGGAGGAAAAAATAGCTATCATTACTTTCCCAGACCAAAATAAATTATTAAATAAAAGATCCAAGCTCATCTCAAAATGCAGACATGAAAACAAATTTTTACTACGTTACTTAAAAATTGAAAATGGAAAAAATAAAATAAAAACAAATAAATAAACAAATAAACAAAATAAAAATAAAAATAAGCAAAATTAATTAATCCAAACAAATTACCAAATCACACCTGTTAGAATAGACGAAATAGAATAATAATAATAATAACAAAAAACAAACAAACAAAAAAACAAACGAACCCAAATAAATAAAGTAAGTAATAAACAAATTAGCAAACCATTATGACCAAAATATTAATTAGACTAAAAAATCAAACCTAAAAATCGGATGAAAAAAAATAGCTATAACCGTTATATAACGATAAAAAAATAAAAATAAAAAATAGAAATAAAAATAAAAAATAGATAAATACTACATTACTTAAAAATCAAAAAACAAAAAGAGAAAATATACAAGCAAAATAAATTGACCTAAATTCATCCAAGTAAATAAATAAACAAACCAATCCCGATAAAGTTACCATTAGGAAAAAACAAATAAAGATAATCAACCCAAATAAACACAAATTAAAAACTGTTCCCGCCAAAATAATAGTTAGAATAAACTACAACAATCAACCCCAAAATTGAATAAATAGCTTTAATTAAATTCTCAAACCAAAACAAAATTAATAAATAAGTGATATAAACAAATTTTACTACGTTAAAAAAAACACCGATTAAAATAAATAAATAAATAAATAAATAAAATAAGAAACAAAAAATAAAAATAAAAACAAGCAATATAATTTAACCCAAATAAATAAACAAACGACTTTCGGTAAAATAACCGCCGTAATAGACTACCCAGAATGCACCACTGACCCGTATATATATAAATAGCCGAGAAAAATAACTGCACACGTGGCCTGATGATTGCATATAGCATGAAACAGACTGTCGCTCTAAGTGTTGACTTCTATATTCACTTTTATATTTACACACTCTCTATCTCTGATATTGAGCACTTTATTCCATAAATATAGCACACCTTAAGACTATATTTTTTCATATATATATATATATATATATATGATGTCTGTTTGAAAAAGGATTTGTAGGTCTGATGAATTGGATCGTATTTACGATTCCAATGGAATAAATTATGACCATGGAATATTAGTATTTGCGCCTTTTTATTACATTTACATATATATATATATATATATATATATATATATATATATATATATATATATATATATGTGTGTGTGTGTGTGTCACTATATCACTATATATATATATATATCACTATATATATTATAAAAGTTTCAATAATTTCTTTATTGAGAATCTAATTTGAGGATTGATTACAAGAAGCCAAATATTCATGGAATTTTTATGGTTGAATCAAAGACTAACAGACTAGCGTTCCCATGTGACTTGTTATTCTTGGTTTTGTTCACGTTCCAACTGGAGGGGAACCATAGCCATTGTTTAAGCAGAAAAGAATTGATGACATCATCACTGAAAATTCCTGCTTCCAACCAACAACAACTTAACATTTGCTCTGGCTAACACCTATTCAAGCAAACAGAGGACAGATTAAAAGTCAACAGAGAAGTTAAGAGTCTTGTGGTGTTTGTCAAGGGTGTTTATAGAATTTATAGGGGAGAGATGTGTAGACCCTAGGGGGAGAGAAATAGGAAGATCCTAAATAATGAAGTGAATAAAGGATTTCTGAGAAGAGTAGCATGAATGAAGTTATAAAGTAAAAGAATAAATAAAAATATTGAAAGAAAGAAAGAAAGAAAGAAAGAATGAAAGAAAGAGGACCTAAAATAAGAAAGCTAGGAATAGAAAAGAAAAGAAAATATGAGAAAAGGTAAAAGAATCCGAGAAGATATGAGAAGAGAAAAAAGAAGGCTTGAGAGAAAGAAAGAAAGAAAGAAAGAAAGGGGACATAAGAAAGAAAGAGGGCATAAGAAAAAGAAAGAAAAAGTTGAGAAAATAGAGAAAGAAAGAGAATGTGAAACAAGAAAATCAGAAAGAAGGAAAAGAATGAATGAACGAATGAATGAATGAAAGAAGGAAGGAAGGAAGTAAAGAAGTAAGGAAGGAAAGGAGGAAGGAAGGAAGGGAAGGAGGAAGGAAGGAAGTAGACATGAGAAAAAGACAAAAGAAATAAAGATGTAAAGAAAGACAAAAATGGCATCAGGAATGAAATAAAGAATACATGAAAAAGAAAGAGTGTTAGAAAGAAAGGATATGATCAAAGACTAAAGAAAGAAGGAAGACATGAGAAAAGAAGAAAAAAGAAATAAGAATAGAAAGAAAGAAAGAAGACCTTAGAAAAGAAAGAAAGGAAGAGAATGTGAGAGAAGGTTAAGTGAAAGAGGATAAGAAGAGGAAAAGAAAGTAAATAAAAAAACGTCGAAGTGAAAAATAACATTATGAGTTAAAGATGATAGAATTAAAAAATGAACGAAAAAAAGGAAGAAAGAAAAAAAAATAAGTGATAAATTATAAGAAAAAAATGAGCAAAAATAAAAGAAAAGTAGGAAGAGAATAACTAAAAAATTCGGAATGAAAAAAAAAAAGCTAGAAAAAATAGAAAGAAAATAAATAATAAAAAAATGAAAAAGTTGAAAGAATAATGCAGATAAATGCATAAAGAATGAAGAAAATAAAGAAAAAGATAGAAAAATTGAAAGAATAAAGGAAAGAAGGAAGATGAAAGGGGAAAGAGAAAGAATAAGAAAAAGCTCAAGAACAAATTAGGAAAGAAGAAAGGAAGAAAGGAAAGAATGAAGCAAGAAAAGAAAAAAAAGGAAAAGAGAGAAAGCTCAAGTATGAAGCAAGGAAGGATGTAAAAAAAATGAATGAAATATAAAAAGGAATTATGGAATGAATGAATGAAAGGAAAGAAAAAATGGAAGGAGTACGTGAAAGAAAGGAAAAACAAAAAACTTAAGAAAAAAGTAGGAGCATATAAGGAGGGAAAAAAAGGAAGGAAAAAGGAAAGGAGAAAGAGAAAGAAGGAGGGAAAAAGAAAAGGTTAAGGAAGGAATGTAGGAAAGAAAGAACAAAGAAAGAAAGGAAAAATGAATGAAAGAAGAGAGAGAAATAAATAAAAAATAGAAAAGTAGGAATAGAATGAATGAATGAATGAATGAATAGATGAAAGGAAAGTGAGAAATGAATAATGAAAGGTAGAATTGAAAGAAGGAAAATGAAAATCTTTCCAGAAAAAAAGACTATGGAAGGAAGGAAGGAAGAAAAAGGGAAAAAAGCTCAAGAAAAATGTAGGAAGGAAAGAAGAATGAAAGGAGGAAGAATGAGAAGAAAGGAAAATATTAAAGGAAAAATAGGAATAAGAAAAGAAGAATGAAAGGAGGAATAGAGAGAAAGAAGGAAAATGAAAATAGCTCAAGGAAAAATAAGAACTAATGAAGGAAAAAGATGAAGGAAGGAAAAGAAAAGAAGAGAACAAAAAAAGAAAGGTTGTAAAGAGAGAAAGAAGAAAAAAGTTTCAAAAATGCAAGAAGTGTAGCAGGAAAGAATAAAAGGAAGGGAGAAAGGAAGAATGATAAGAGGAAGAGAAAGGAAGAAGAAAAAAGAAAAAAGGACAAGGCAAATTTAAGCAGTAAGGAAAGAAGTAAGGAAGGAAATAGAAAGAAGGAAAAATGAAAAGAGTAAGAGAGAGAGAGAGAGAAAGATAGGTAAAGAAAAAGTACAAAGAAAAAATAGGAATGATGGAAGGAAGCAAAAGAAATGAAGAATGAAAAAGTGAAAAGAGAAAGAGAGAAAAAAGGTCAAGAAAATGAAGAAAGGAAAGACTCGGATAAAGGTCAAAATGTTTTCAACTTTATTAAGTAGGTTGAATATATTTTTAGGAAACTTTTGCTGAACAACATATTTGTTTGGACAATGTGTTTGAGCATCAAAATAGGAAAAGGAAACAAAAATGAATATAAAATGTAAAAAATAATTCAGAGGAGAAATAATATATATATATATATATATATATATATATATATATATATAAAGAAATATAGTCTTAAGGTTTGCTATATTTATGGAATAAAGTGCTCAATATCAGAGATAGAGCGTGTGTAAATATAAAAGTGAACATAGAAGTCAACACTTAGAGGCGACAGTCTGTTTCATGCTATATGCAATCGTCAGGCCACAGGTGGCCTGACGATTGCATATAGCAATAGCTAAGTGTTGACTTCTATGTTCACTTTTATATTTATATATATATATATATATATATATATATATAGTAGGAATATTATTATTATTATTATTATTATTATACATAAATAAAAATAAAATATAAAATAATAATGAAAATTATAAATAAAACAAACTCAAACAAGGTAGACAGGCCCTGAACACGTTTATACAGGTTCAAAGGGAATATTATTGGCCGAGCCTACGGTCTTGGAGAACCCACGCTAAACTGGCCTTGTGCTGCATACGGCCCATGCGGCGAGGCTGAAGATTCTTAATATTATGATTTCAGCAGGTTTTTTTTAATTAAAAGAAACATGATGGTGATCTACGTTGGCTTGGGTAAAGACTATTCTTTTAGGAAAAGACATATTTGAAAAAACTGTGGCGCTGTTTAACATTTTGGCAACATTCAACAGCAGTAATGTCAAGAACTTCTCCATGATTAACTTATTTCTGTGCATGATTAACACATTAAATAAATTGTTATGTATAAGATCCCTTTTGTGTTCAAAGATATGTTTTTTTTAATTTCTGCAAATTTCCACAGTATATTGTAAAGGGTAGTTTATTTATATATACATGCTTCACATTTATTATTGTTATAGATTTTATGGGTTCTGACCACATCCATGATAGTTTTGGATGTGGTTGTAATTATTTTGATATTGTTAAAATTAGATAAATTGTTTGGGATAGTGTTGTGACCAAGTAATTGGTTAAGAAATAACAAAAGAAGAAGTTGCAGATAAATAGGGTATTGAACACTAAATACAAAAGAAGTGTGTTACGTGACTTGAGAGTCTGTATCGGTTGGTTCAGTCTATATCACTGTTAATATTTAACAGCTCCCTCACAAGGGATGTATGTGGTACAAGGCCGAGTTTACCATGGGTTATCCGAGCCCATAGGCTCGGCCAAAAATATTCCCTTAGAACCCGTATAAAGAGGTTCAGGGTCAGTCTATCTCCCTGGACGAAACTTTGCCCTTCAGCAAAGCCTCGTCCGGGTTCCTTTCTGCCCAGGGCAGAGAGTTCAACAGGAACTGCAAATAGTCACAACCTTGGTAGAACAGTCTATATCACTATTATATTTAACAGATCCCCCCCCCCCCACACACACGTGGGTCATATGTGGCACAAGGCTGAGTTTACTGTGGGTTCTCTGAGCCTGTAGGCTCGGCCAAAAATATTCCCTTTGAATCCGTATAAACGGAATCAAGGTCTGTCTACCTCCCTGGATGAAACTTTGCCCTTCGGCCGAGCTTCATCTGGGTTCCACTCTGCTTCAGCGGAGAGTTTGACAGTCAGGAACAGTTTGAAGCACTGTTATATTTAACAGCCCCCCCCCACGTGGGTCATATGTGGCACAAGGCCGAGTTTACTGTGGGTTATCCGAGCCCGTAGGCTCGGCCCAAAATATTCCCTTTGAACGTGTATTAACAGGCTCAGGGCCTGTCTTTGTCCCCAGACGAAACTAAATAAGATAAAGGTATACAGAATTTACAACTTCAAAAAGATAACAATAATATCAACAACAATAATGACAACACACCAGATAAAAAGAGACATAAATGCTACCTACTAACATCTTGAAGAGAATTCTACAAGAGGGAAGTATGAGAGAAGAAACTGTTATCAAAGAACGTACTCGTCATTTCAACTGTAAAAGGATGATACTTTGTTGCCAATCTGGTACTGCACTTAAATTCATAAAATCTAGGTCCCATAGAGGAATGTTGCTCGGAACAATTATTGTGAAAATATTTATAGAAACAGAACAGAGAAGCTACATTACGGAGGTGGGAAAGTTATTGAAGCCAAGATGTCAAGTTAGGACAAATAACATTGCTGATTCTTCTCTAGAGTATGAGACCAAATGTGGTAACAATATTCAAAGCAAGGTCAAATATCTCTGATATTCAAATTTTTCCACAACAGTTGTCTTTCTCCAGCATTTGTTTTTGCAATATGGTTGGACTATCACCAAGTCATCCTCTTTCAAATCCTTCATGTCATGGGCATTTTGTCAAAGAATTCCTTTTGCTTCTGTCTTGTTTTTCATAGCCTACATTTAGTTACTTAAAATCTAAGAGAAAAAACTACATATAATTCATTATGTTTTATTCATAATATTAATCACTGAATATGTTAAAATTATTCAACATTTTAACAAGAAAAATCTCAAGTTTATGTCAAAAATTTCCACCAAACATTGTTGATTTATTTAATATGGAATTATCTATTATGACATGTTTCAAAATTGTATTTAGATATATTGTATTATTTATTTTTAATTCATATATATATATATATATATATATATATAACTACTCGGTTGTTGTAAAAAACTCTGATAAGATGATTTAGATCCATTTACGTGAAACCTAGGTCGGTACTTCCTAGTTCACAAAGATTATATATATATATATATATATATATATATATATATATATATATATATATATATATATTCAGTTGTATGGATATGATTCTGTGACCCTGGGTTTCAGGCCTTTGCGATCATCAGACAAACTCATCAAACAAAACAAGAATTGGTCTGATGATCCTGATATATATATATATATATATATATATATATATATATTATAATTTTATCATACAGACAAAAAACAATTTTACTCACTACAAAGATGCAATCTTGTTTCAGTGCATTTAGTTGCATCTCGACCGGTGAGAACCAAAATGGTTCTAACCAGTCTAGATGTTATGGTTATGAAAGGTTATGAAAAATTGTTTGTAAGCAGTTTGGTGAAAGATTGTTGAGGTGTCAATCCCTCACCAAACTGCTATCATCTATTATCTCATTCTGTCACCCTTTTGCCTTTCCTATCTTTTCTTTACCCTTATACGATCACTCTTAAAATGTTTTTGTTTTTTTTTCAAACAAATAGAACAAAGGAAGTGATGTTCCATGAGTGGCCTGCTTACTAAGAAAATTATTCATAACCATTTTGGTTCTCACTAGTTGAAGTGCAACTAAATGCACCGAAATGAGGTTGCATCTTTGTAGTAAGTAAATTGTTTTCGTCTATATGAAAAAATTATAATAAATAAATATTGCTCTACTCTCGGTATTGAGCCCTTTTGAAAAGCTGTGTTAATGCTGTGTACGTTAGAATTTATATATTATTTTCATTCTCATTAAATTTGGGTATATATATATGTATATATATATATATATATATATATATATATAATAGCTGTCCACTCGTATTCGAGGATACACATCTATCAGGGTGACTGGCCAATCCCTATTGCAGATGCTCTCTCTGGCACATTTGTGATTTTGTTCAAAACCCATAGACCCAACTTGTGGTTTATACTGCAACTATGCTGTGCAGACCTTAGTTACAGTTTCTGGGAGAGAGCGTGTTAGCTAGCATGATCAACAATGCTAGCTCAGGAGCAGCACACTCAAACCCTCGGTCACGATGACTTGTGAGATCTTGCTAGCAGAGTTATTGATGGCACCTTGATAATCTAAGCAACCACAATATGATTGCAATAAAAACATTTCAGAATTTGAATGGAATTTATAATAATTCACTGTCAAATGCATCAATAGCTCTTTATAACCTGTAGACTGAAAAGAACAAAGAAACTATGACATATTGATATTAAGCTTGGATCAGAAAATGCCACAATACTGAGATGGCCAACGGAATGTGTCTTTTTACCATTCTGATAGTATTGTAACCAAATGCAATAGAGAGGAGGAGAATTCTTGGTTTCAGGAATGATATAAGAAATGTTTCTGTCTGAATTTCAGCACAAATCAGCAGGCAGGTTAGGTTTAAGGCTCCAAGTTAACTGGGGTAGACTGTTCTTGAGGACACATAGCACAGTGGAGAACTTGGAGAGGGGAATTAACAGGAGATAACTGATGACATCCATTAAACATGGGATGTGGAACTTGAACAGTCTACCCCCAGTGAGTGAAATAAAGGGTTCAGTTTGACATTCCAACCACCTGAAGAAGGCCGGAGCATACAATGGCCAAAACGTTGTAAAAAATATGGCAACAAAGTTGAGGACAATTGTCTGAATAATGTAAATAATATACAAAATACCTCATCTCAGAAATATAGACAGATACCAAAGGGATCCTGTTAAACAAGGATATATATGATGATAACTGGGTGAAGAACGGTTTGAAATGGACTATATCTATGTTGAGGTAAATTTTGGTCTTTGGCTGTAAAATATATGTATATATATATATATATATATATATATATATATATCTATTGTTGGATTGACGTGAGTCTGTGACCCTGCGTTTCACACTCTTTGTGATCATCAGATATATATAGAAACACAAGGAATATTAGAAAAAATATAAGAACATAATAAAAAGAATAACATTACTAAGTAGCAATAACAATAAAAGAACAGGAATTAAGAAGGCCGTTGCTAATGATTGACAGTGCACTGAAATTATTGAAGATAAAAGCTGGCTAGAAATCAAGAACCCGTAAGCAAGTTCTATGAGAGAGAAGTATTAGAGAAGGAACTGCTATCATAGAACTGTTATCTGATTGTCCATCATTCACTGTCATGTAGAAGATTATATGCTCTGTGAGTATTAAATTTCCTAAACACTTTTTCTTCATTATGTGTCCCAAATCTTCAACTAGATTTTTCTAATTATAATTGTCATCTTTGTTTCCTTAAAACTTCCTTATTATCCACATGTTCTTTCCATGGTATGCTCAGTATCCTTCTGTATAGCCATATCTGTTTCCTCTAGTCTCTTCTTTATCTGTACAGGAAATGTCCAACATTCACTGCCAATTAGCAAGAATTATATACACTTAATCGTTCCTTTGTTTCTAATAAATTTTCCTTTTTCTTTATACTTTATTTAGCTTTGGAAAAGCATCTCTTATTATCCTAATGCACTTTTGGATTTTGGCATCACATATTTTGTCATCTGTTAAAACCTGTCCTAGATAGTTTCATCTTTTTAATCAGAGTCTATATTTGCTTAGTGACTTTACCCCTTTAGACATCTATATAAATAATCAAGTGAAAATGAAGTGAGAGGAGAGAAACAGTTTGATCAGAGTAATTATTTGTGACACTATATATATAACCCTGCAGGTATTTCCAAAACCTCATTGAATGACTGTGCTCTTCATGTGGATAATTTATTAGATTGCTGATTTCAGGATAAAATTCATCCTTCTATTTGTTGTTCCATCTCTCCCCCAGCAATTGAAAGACGGACCGAATCTCTTCAATTTAACAACTTAATCAGGGCTATTGTTGCTATGCATTCATTGTTTATATGTGAAATTTATCCGATCTTCAATTTCCGTGTCAATCAGTTTTGGTGATCTTCTTTGGAGTATTTTAATGAATTCAAGTTCGTTTATGCTTTCTGTGAATTAAAAAAAAAAGTACTACGGAGTTAATTTCCTTCTTAATTCGGGAGAACATGACTTGAAAAATGTTTATTGATCGTCGAATGGAAGACATTTCTAATGATCCATGAATATCTTTCATCTTCAGTTCAATTGTACTTTTTACTAATTTTTTTTCTTTTGTCTAATTTTAAAAAGCTTTCTAATTTTATTTTTGTTTTTCTAATTTATTTTAACTTTTTATTTTTTTTTTACTTTTTCTAATTTTAAAACTGTTTTTTTTCAATTTGTTTTTTCATATTTTTTATTTTTAATGTTTTGCAAATTTTCTAGCATTTAAAAAAATTCTATATTATTTTAATTTCTTTTAATTTTTGGAGCATTTTTTCTAAAATTATATTACAGATCACAGCAGCTGTTAGAGAGATGTGTTTAAATATATGTTAATGTTTAAAAAAAACTTTTTTTCTGTACTAGTATTAAGCAGTCAAACACAGCACAAATAGCTATAATGTGGAAAAAGGAATTTTTGACAATATACGCACTTTTTATGTATTTATACTTACTTTTTAACTTTTATTGAAAACAACATTCTTGCACATGTAGTTATGGATAATAATTATACATTAATTACTAACTTTTTTAATTAATAACTATTTTTTGTGCTCAGTTGTTGACATTAATAGCTATCTGTTGATGTGTTAAAATTTTGGAATAATGCAATAATAAAAATTTGAATTTTTTGGATAGATGTTGGGATCTGTTACCTCACTGAAAACCTGCGTTGCAAATATTTTTATTAATAAATTCCTTTATAAGTAAAAGTGTACAAATGAAAAAAAAATGTAATTGACAAATTTTTTTCATTTTCCTGAAACAGACATTAAACACTTCTATCTTCCCTTCTTTCTTTCTTTTTTCCTTTAATTCTTTTTCTCAATGAAACCAATTAGCATTTTTCATGTCATTTTCACCTTTTTTTGAAGTTAAAACAGAATAGTTCATAGTTTATAAGGTACTGGTAACAGTCCTGCAAAATAACTAATGAACTAATTAAAAAAGGTGGAGACGAGCAGAATTCTAATAGATTTTGTATATTTACATTGAGTATTTTAATATTGCTAATAATTCTTATATTTTTATTATATTAAGTTTTATTTTTATATAATTTTAACAAATTTTTCTTAACATATTTATAATTTTTCCTTTCTACAAAATGATTTCACTTTTGATTAATTTTCTTGTTTTATAATTATTTGTTTTTTCTAAATTTAAAAAAAAATTCTAAATTGTTTCCATTTTTCTATTAATTTGATATTTATTGTTTATGCATTTAAAAAAATTAAAAAAATTTGAAAGCCTTTTTTCTATTTGTGTGATATTTTTTACTTTTCTTCTATTTAATTTTCATCTTATTGGTTAATTTTCTCTAAAATTTTACTAAATTTTCTGTTTAATTTTATGCATTCACTTTTCAGACAATTATATTAAATGTTTCTGACATTTTCTAATTGTTTAACTTTATTTCAATTAAAATAAGTTTTCTTCTGATTTGCATTTGCCAAAAATAATTCAGTTTATAAAATAAAAATAAAAGTAATTTTTTTTAATTTCCTACATTAACTTCATTGGACATCATATATAAAATTTTGTTCCACTTTCATTTCAGCAAAGTTTTTCTTTGACCAACACATTATATTTATTTGGTAAATTAAGTGAAAATAAAAGTATTTTTTTAAATTTC
>OZ010590.1:104893218-104900718 GCA_963932145.1 Acanthosepion lycidas | reverse complement strand
CTATCTATCTATCTATCTATGCCATTCTTTTCATATCTATCTATTAATCCATCTATCTATGTGATTCTCTTCATATCTATCTATTTGATTCTCTCCATAGCTATCAATCGATCTATCTACCTATCTATGCCATTCTCTTCATATCTATCTATTTATCTAGCTAGCTAGCTAGCTATGTCATTTTCTTCATATCTATCTATCTATCAATCTATGTCATTCTCTTTACATCTATTTGTGTGTATGCCTATCTATCTATCTATCTATCTATCTATGTCATTCTCTTCACATCTATCTATCTATCTATCTATCTATCTATCTATGTCATTCTTTTCACATCTATCTATCTATCAATCTATCTATCAATCTATGTCATTCTCTTTACATCTATTTGTGTGTATGCCTATCTATCTATCTATTTATCTATCTATCTATCTATCTATCTATCTATGCCATTCTCTTCATATCTACCCAGCCGGTCTACTCATTTTAATCACCGTCCGTTGCAGAAGAAAATCTTCAAATGGCATTAGGGTGTTCAATCCTTGGGCTTGGTAGTACAGATTTAGATTCTTCAGAAACAGGATAAACTATAACTGAGTAATACTAAATAAGCACAAGGCAGGATTATCCTGAGAGATGGAATGAAAGAATGAAGTCTATCCCAGTAGAATAAATAAAAGGATTAAATCCAAAATTTCTTCAGAAGACAATGCCATCAATGACAATAAAGATGAGGATATTGATATCTTCTGATATAAAGTGTTATTACTATTTTATATTATCTACATTCAGACTAATATCCTCTCTTTGTTGTTATAATCATCTGATCATATTAAAAATACTGAAAGTATTAAAATAAGAAAACTATTAAATCCATTAAAAATATTAAAAGCAATGAATATATCAAAATGTAAAAATTGTTAAATATATTAAATTACTAGTATTTTTTATAATAAATATAAAATATAAAAATTTTATCAAAATTATTAAATCTCTTAGAATTATTAAAGTTATTAAAATATTAAAATTATTATGTATAATTAAATATTCAACAGTATTCAAATATTAAAATTTGTACCTATATAAAAATTATTACTAATACTAAAATTATTAAATGTATTAAAAATATTTTAACTACTGAAAAGATTGACATATTAAAATATTAAATATTTTTAAAATATTAAAATTATATCATATGTTTAAAGTACTAAATTTATTAATATGAAAATTTATAAATATGTTAAAATTTATCAAAAATATTAAAATTCATTAAAAGCATTAAATTTAATCAAAAAATTAAATATATTAAAATTTATTAAAAACATTAAAATTATTATAAATATTAAAATTTACTAAAAACATTAAAATTATTAAAAATATTAAATATATTAAAATTTATTAGAAATATTAAAATGTCTAAATATATTAAAATTTATTAAAAATATTAAAATTATTAAAAATGTTAAATATATTAACATTTATTAAAAATATTAAAGTTACTAAAAATATTAAAACTTATTAAGAACATTAAAATTATTAAATATATTAAAATTTATTAAAATGTTAAAATTATTAAAAATATCAAAATTATTAAAAACATTAAAATTATTATAATATTAAAAATTTAGTAAAAATATTAAAAATATTAAATATATTAACATTTATTAAAAATATTAAAGTTATTAAAAATATGGAAATTTATTAAAAAGTATAAAATTATTAAATATTATAAAAACATTAAAATTATTGAAAATATTAAAATTTGTTAAAAACATTAAAATTATTATAAATATTAAAATTTATTAAAAAAATTCAAATTATTAAAAATATCAAATATATTAAAATTTATTAAAAAAATTCAAATTATTAAAAATATCAAATATATTAAAATTTATTAAAAATATTAAAGTTATTAAAAATATTAAATATATTAAAATTTTATGAAAAGCATTAAAATTATTTAGAATATAATCACTGTCTTAATTTCTGGGATGAGGTTTTATCATTATTTGCATATTTTTTTAATAATTTTGCACCAAGTAAAACAATAATGCCACTAAGGTTATTGGGAGTGAAAGAGAATGAGAAAACTTTATTAAGGAAAAAGTGCAATAAAAGAACGTGTTTCAGGGAAACAGAAGATGGTGATTGTTGTTGCATTTAAATTTATGAAGATTGTAAGTGGCAGAGAAGCAAGAAACCGGGATAGAGTTCCACAGGTTAGAAGTGCGAAAAAAGAAAATATTATAATAGAACATACAGTTTCATCTAGGTAGTAAAATGATGAGACCTAATTTCCAATCTAGTATCACACTTAAATTCATAGAGTCAAGTTACCAAGTAGAAAGGCTCATCTGAGCAAATGCCATGAAAATATTTCAAAGATAAAATGAAGTTATGTGGTGCGAAAGTGACTGAAGCCTAGATGTCAGTTACAATGGAGATCTTTCTTTGGATTTTGTCCAGAGTATTAAGATATACGGTAGGACCTGACATAGCAGCAATATTCCATGTGAAGACAAATGGTAAATTTCTAAATGTGCAAGAGGGAATTCTTATGGGAAGAATTGTCTGGCATGACACAGTGAACCAACTTCCCTAGCAATAGACCTCCTGCAATTGATTCAATTTAATCAATTCACCTCATTTAAGTGGAAGACATGAGCACAAGAAGTTGCAAAGAGTTGATCTCCTGGAGGTTAGCATTAGCCATGTGAAATTTTCTCCTTATCTTTGTTGTTATTATCACAACATTTTGACTATTGTAGCCTCTTTTAGATTTAAGGCTCAAAGATCTACATGAAGGATTATTCCACAGGACAATAACTTAGTAGATTATAGTGTTGTCTTGTGGATTTGATGACATAGACAATGTGAGTTCAATCTCTGGAACAGGTATTGCTGACATTCTTCAATTTAAGAGTTAAATAAGAACTACATTAGATGAAGGGTTGAGATTGAAATTCCTTAAAGATAATCCAAATCAACAAGTATGATAAAACTTCTGTGATAATAATAATAATAATAATAATAATAATAATAATAATAATAATAATAATAATAATAATAATAAAAATGAGGACATCATCGCAAATATAAATAATTTGAATAATATTAAAAAATATTAAACACATTTAAAATATTAAAAGTTCAGGGAGCCATAATGAAGAAAGAGGGTTTGGAGAATTTAACACTTCCAGGACATACTGAATATAAGAGGAAAGAGGGAAGCAGCAAGTAAAATAAGTCGGTAGATCAAGAACTGAGAGATAGTAGAGAGACTAGAGTTGTTTAAAATATAGTATGCTGTGGAGAGTCATGATCATTTTCCGTTCTGAATAGACATTTCACATAAAAGAAGACTGACTGGTATTCTGTATATATTAAAGATGACACTAATATAGAATTTTGCTTCTGTTCATAGTTTTCATATATTTTTGATTATAGAATAGTAAGGTAGTAGGAGGAGGATATCAATAATGTTAGTAGTGGTAGTAATCATAGAATGGTATCACAACTGTGCAATCATTTTTTATTATGAAGAAGAATGAATTGAGAAAATTCTCATGAATCCTAAATCAGGAATTACACCTAAGGCTTTCCTTTCTGCTGCCCTTTCTCTGCAAGTTTTATGGTACCCAGTAATAAATTGTTCTAGTATGAGAGATTATAATACATTTTATATCAGCTATGAGAAATAATTCTTCATCTCGGAAAATGGGTCATGATAAATCTCATCTATTATGCACAGAAAGGAAACTGATAACATCTAAATAATGTGATTGTCACATAGATAGTTTGGCTGATTTGAGCAGATTGAGATAGATAGATAGATAGGTAGGTAGATAGATAGATAGATAGAGAAAATGAAAAGACTGAGACAAATAATGAAAAGACTGAGATAAATACATACATACATACATATCAACATGCTAAGGATAATAAAGAGACTAAGATAGATAGATAGATAGATAGATAGATAGATAGATAGATAGATAGAAATAAACTGATAGATAATGAAAAGACTGATATAGATAGACAGATACATAGATTGATAGATATCAACATACATAAAGAAAAGACACATAGATAATGAAAAACTGAGATGGATAAATACTAATATGCTAAAATTGATAGCTAAATAGCTAATGAAGAGACTGAGATAGATAGATAGATAGATAGATAGATAGATAGGAAGGAAGGAAGGAAGGAAGAAAAGAGACTGAGATAGATAGATAGATAGATAGATAGATAGATAGATAGATAGATAGGAAGGAAGGAAGGAAGGAAGGAAGGAAAGAGACTGAGATAGATAGATAGATAGATAGGAAGGAAGGAAAGAGACTGAGATAGATAGATAGATAGATAGATAGATAGGAAGGAAGGAAGGAAGGAAGGAAGGAAGGAAGGAAAGAGACTGAGATAGATAGATAGATAGATAGATAGATAGATAGGAAGGAAGGAAGGAAAGAGACTGAGATAGATAGATAGATAGATAGATAATGAAAACTCAGTTAAAATATAGACAGAATATGAGCAGTAAAAGAGCATATCTTTTACATATCTGTATTGTTTATTTTCCCACAGACACTTCCATTCATTGTCAATACACTTTAACAGAATATAATTCCATCAATAATATGAATCATACAAGGGTCAATTGAAAAGTTCTTTGACTGATCAACAGGGTTAAAACATCTGATACTTGGTTTTTAGTCAGATTTGGGTAGTGAGTCAATCTGTGACAGTAACTGCTCTGACGAGCTACTTTCACAAGTCCGCAGACTGCAGGAATTTAAACATGCAACTAGGTTGACATCTTAGTCTCACCCTTTTACTGTGGAAACAGTTAAATGTAACCACTTCTTCTACTCCAACAGCTTCTTATTTCACACTTCCCGACAGTGGCACTCCCTTCCTCTTACTTGCTTCCCTGATAGCTATAATCTTCAAATATTCAAATGCAATGTCAGTCGACATCTCCAGATTCCTTGATCTATTCCCCATCCTTCTCGTCATCCTTTCCTCGTTCACCCCTCTTTACTCTTGCTCCCACTGTCTGTAACCCCTTGCGTGTTAGTGTCATCTTGCCTTGCTTGGGGTGAAATGCTTAAAAAAAAAATATACAGAGATGATATGTTTATAGATTGGTTGCCAACCAAGGGTATAGAACCCAATTTGTCCTTTTATTTAACCCATAGCTGGGAGAGAGAGAAGATTGATTCATACCTTTCTCAAGGGTATTTGCATATAATTGAATGTAACAAACCTGAGTGGAATTTGAACACTGCTCTCTGATTTCTCTTTCTCAGCCACTATCCATTACACAATGCCGGAAATTCACCATATTGGAATTAAATATTTATGACCATTATAATCAACAAGTATATCTTGAAAAATTTAATGAAAACTTTTATGTTAAACATTTGGTTTGGTTTCGTTTGTTTTACAGCATATCAACCTCAATGGATCATTTAATGCTGACAATTTTTTTTTCTTTCCTGGTAATACTTTTGTTTTGTCAAAAATCTATTTCTGTTAATATTTTTTTTTCCTCAAAAAATGTATAGCTAGTAATATTAATTTTTCAAAAACGTATAGCTGGTAATATTATTTTTTCAAAATTTTCTAATCAGACGCCTTGCTATTGAACATAGTTTATTGTCTTACCCAGGACGCAGATGCAGTTTATCGGCATATCCAGGACAGCATTAAACATTTATAAAAAAAAAAGACAGCATAAAACATTTATAAAAAAAAATATTCCTTTTCTTGATGTACTTGCTGATTACGACATCATTTTACTACCACGCCATATAAAATAATTATCTGGTTCTAATTCTTGCATCATAAACTGTAGTAGCAATTATCCTGAAAAGCAAGAAATTTAATATAAAGACAAACAATTTAATTGAAAAAGTTAAATTAATCTTCTTATCTAAAACAATTTTTCTTAAATTAATTGATATAAAAGAAACACATTTTAACAACAGCTTCCCTAATTATTTTGTTGAACAGGGCTGATGAAAGAATCTATGAAATGCCACCCCCTCGTCTTTTACAGTTCATTTCTCATAAGGTAATATTCATATAAAATACAATTTTTATCGTAACCTGGTTTGGTACAATAATGGATCACATGCAATATAGGTGAACAATTAAACTTGAAAAATTGAAAATAAATGCAATGTATCTAAATACAATTTTTTTTTTTAAGCATTCAACCCCATGCAAGGCAGGAAGCCACTATCATGCAAGGGGTTACAGAGTTGGAGCAAGAACAAAGAGGAGTGATAGAGGAAAGGATGAAGAGACGGTTAGAGGATAGATCAAGGCATCTGGAGACATCAATTGATGTTACATTTGAATAGGTGAAGATTATACCTATCAGGAAAATAAGAAATGGGGAAGGAGTTCCACAGGCGAGAGGTGCAAGACATGAAGCTATTGGAGTAGAAGAGATGGCTACATTTAACAGTTTTGACAGTGAAAGGGTGAGAGCGAGATGCCAGCCTAGTTGAGAGCTTAAATTCACAAAGTCTTGGAACCAGCGAAAGCACTTCATCGGAGCAGTTACCGTGAAAGTATTTGTAAAAAAGACAGAGGCAGGCAACAGTACGTCTGTGAGAGAGCAGCTGCAAATGAGATGCCAGATCAGGGCCAATTACATTGTATATCCATCTCTGGATTTTATCAAGGACCTTGAGACAAACAGAAGGAGCTCCAGACCATATATGGCAGCAATACTCCATGCAAGGGCAAATGGTTGATTTGTAGATTTGAAGGATTGATTCTGGCGAGAAAAATTTCCATTTGTTCCATCTCAGGTCAACGGACAATGTGAGACCAAGCAGTTGCAAAGAGGTGCTCTCGTGGAGTTGAGCCCCAGACATTATATTGGGAGGCAGGGATGGTTCTCTCTGGTGAGTAATAAAGAGCAGTTTTGTTTTGGAGGCATTAAAGTTAACTATGTCATAATAGATCATTCCATCTTAAATAATTCAACAATGTTTTGTGGCAAATTTTTAACAACTTAAGATTTTTCTTGTTCAAAAGTTGAAGAATGTAATACATTGATCATTATTGGTAAAAAAGAGTGAATTTTATATAGCATTTTTTTTTTTCAAGACATAGCTTAAGCAAAACAAAATCACAGATTTGGACAAAGAAAAAAACCCAGAATGACTCAAAATCAGTAAAAAAATTTTCATCAAGAATCATATGAAATCCACATAATCATTTTTTTTTCTAAGTCTTTTCTTATCATTTCTTCTCTGCCGCTATATATATATATATATATATATATATATATATATATATATATATATATATATATATATAGTGATCCATATACAAGCCTATTTTGCTGTATCCCCACCTCATGAGTGTGGCTAGACATCCAATTACTTCAAGCTCGAATCAAAACTCGAACTATTTGTCATCAGTCAGAGATTCTACCCCTAAGATATTGGCACGTGGCAGAGAAAAGGAAATTTTTAA
>OZ010590.1:104780718-104888218 GCA_963932145.1 Acanthosepion lycidas | reverse complement strand
GGGACACATAATGAGAAACGAGGGCTTGGAAAATCTGATACTCACAGGAGGAATAGAGGGATAGAGGTACAAGTGAAAGCAATGTGTGACATACTTAATAGGCTTGAGCAAGTGGCTGGCATAACAAGGGCTGAGAGAAATAACAAAAAGACAAAACTTATTAAGAGCTACAAGAGACAAGAGGAGGTGGAGGGCTATGATCACCTACATTCTGAAGGGATTCAGCACATATAAGAAGTATAGTCAGTTGTGCTTAGTTTAATTTGCAATGTATATAAATGTAGGTATAACAAACAATGTTGATATAAATGAAATAAAACCAATAAATAAAATAATAATAAAGAATAAAAAAAATAAATAAATTCATTTTCCCATGATGCAATTTATAAAGAAATTGGAATGGATATATGGTCCCATGTATGATTTTATGACTCCCATTTCTGGAAAGGACAGAATCGTTCTCTTTTCAACAAGATTATTTGGATGCGTTTCAGCAACCCTACTCATGAAATTCACCCATCCCAACTCAGCGCAAGGCTGACTTGAGCTCAACCATCTTTACCCATTCTTATACTTATTTTGCATAAACTATTTCTGAATCCAAAAGGAAAATGAACATACTCAAGAGACATTTAACTTTGTTTCAATACAGTCAAAATAAAAACAATAAATGTCCATAGCAGAGATTCAAGTTGTTTTTTTGTATGCGTCTTCTATCTTCTTTGTTTATATATTTCACACACACTTTCATCTAAAAGTACATACAAAACCCTTATTAACATCCACAAGGTCACAAAGCATTGTCTGGTTCTCCCTCTCAGGTGTTGGCTCCCCGGATTGTGTAGTTCAGGAGTAGTATACACCAGCCCTGCTCCTTGGGTGTCAATTCTACAGTAAAACAGTTCTTGGAAAGATGCTGTCTGTGTGGAACTTCCTTCTCATGAACGGAATATGAAAAAAATTGAAGTAAAAAGACAAACTAAATACCTTAAGAAAGTTTATGGCAAAAATGAAAAGGACAAAAGAGATTTTATCTTCAGGCCAAGTGTCACACTTTGAAAAGCTGTCAACGGGAGATTTTGTTTTGTCCAGAGTTAGTATTGTCAAATGAAAAGAATTTATGTCAAGTTTTCATAGAACGCCAATCCTTACAATTGGCAGGAACTAGATGGTCAAAGGTTGCAGAACAACAATATTGGACTAAATTGGTTTTGAGCAACCCATAAAGTAAAATCATACTATGTAAGTCTTTGGCTCTATCCGGTACTGGCAATGTCAAGTGGAAGTGCCATTCTTATGAAAATGGTAGACAATTCAAAGATTGAAGATATGAAGGCATATGCAGAATAAGATGATAATAACTGTAAATAATATATTTAATATATTTACATAGATATAAAAACTCCAGGTATAAAACTTTATTCTTCTTCCTTTATGTGCCATGTCTGTTCAGGATGTGACTCTCCACAATTTCCTGGTCATGGATATAGCAATAAATGACATCTAGCAGCAAGGTCTCTGACCAGGAAGTTTTGAGGAGTGCAGAACCACCTCTTAATTACTGTTCTCAGTTTCTTCCTGACCCGGGGTGGTAGCACCTGTTAGGATCCCAGCTATGGGCAAATAGTTAACCCCCTAAAACAGGGTCAAAACATGAAAATATAAAAATATATGAGAAAAAATTACCAGCAATACATTTTTGGAAAAAAAAAATACCAAAGCTGACAAAAAATAAAATTTTAGCATTAAATGACCCATAAGGAGTTGATATGCCATTAAACAAACAAAGGATTTCCTGTCTTTAGTAGACTATAGTAAAGTTTTTCTTTGTGCTCTCTCCTAAGCACTGCTCTGCCAATCATTTGCACAAGTTTATTTTTCTTCTTTTATGTGCCATTTCCTTTCAGGATGTTGTTGATCATGGCTCTCCACGATTTCCTGTCCTTTTTAACTCTTAATATATTGTATATTTTTGTCATCACTATTACATTTTACTCTGTCATCAGTTTACACCAGCTCATCCTTCTTTTTCTTTTATGTACCATCTCCCTTCAGGATATGGTCGATCATAGCTCTTCACAATTTCTTACCCCTTGTTGCTCATAGTAAAGTTTTACTTTTTGCTATCTCTCCTTATTGCTGTTCTGCCAATCATTTAAACAAACTCATTCTTCTTCATTTATATGACATGGCCCTTCAGAAGAAGGTGGTCGATCATTGCTCCTCATAATCTCTTGTTCATTGTAGCTCTTAATAAATTTTTGCATTGTGAGTGAATGTGATTCAATCAAACTGTTCAGAAGCTGTTGATGGTTGTGTTAGCATGAAGCCACAAATCATCGTGACTGATGGTTTGAGTGTATTGGCATTGTTTAAACTAATGAGTACACCATATTATGCACACTATCTCAGAAAACTGTAAACTGAAGACAGATGCAGTACAAAGCACAGGTTGACTTTGCAAGTGTTGAACAAACAGACATCAGCCTGAGCAGGACTCTGAAGCAGGGATTAGTTAGCCACTTGAGCAGACAGGCATAATTGGAACATTTTTTCCTATCATTTATTAAATCATTCATTTGTTTTTATTTGTTTTTCATGAACCTTGTTCTGTTGTAATGTCTCCCTCCCATGAAAAAATTTCATTAATTTGTCCTTCACTAGGAGAAATCAATAAAGCTCTATGCCAAATATCAAAATTGGAATCTAACCTGAGAATAGGTAAAAAAAAGTAAAAGAAACAAACAAATAAACAAAAACTGGACAATTTAGAAATCTGTTCTTCAACTGGTCAGCACCAGACTTGAAATCCCTGTCGTCTCCACTCCCTAATAGGAATATATACGTGTGTGTGTGTGTGTGTGTGTGTGTGTGTGTGTGTGTGTGTGTGTGTGTTTAGGAAGAGTAGGGTTCAGACAATAATGTATAGTCCATCCTCTTCTGTCTCCAATATGCGCCAAATGTTCTGCTTGTCATTAAGCCAGTATAGATGTGAGCAATGCAGATTTAAATGAAAATGTAATATCATATTTGTATACCAAATCATTTTGAAACCTTTTTACTTGTTATACCAGTGTGTCTCAACCTTTTTACCCCTGGGAGTGAATATTCTATAAATCTTATAGACAATATTTGATATGGCACTGCATCATCACAAACGATGAGTCCCTACCAACCAGCAAAATCCCCATCACTTGAACACTCCCAACAACAACAACAACAAAAATGAATACCACATTACTGCAAGGTTTTAATCATTCTAATAATTAGCTACCCATTTTTAAATAAATTTTCTCATTGTGGACCTTCCTGATGACATCAGTTCTCAACTCTTTATTTATGCAGATGAAACATATATCTGTTTATATTTCTGAGATTAGGTATTGTAATTATTTACATTATTTACATTCCAACACCTGAAGAAAGCCAAAGTGTACAATGGTCGAAACGTTGTGAATCTGATAATGAAAATGAGGAAAACAGTTTAAATAATATAAATAAACTATTTACTCCTGTCTTAATGGTAAGTGTCATTAGATTGATAAGGTAAAATTGGCAGCTGAAAATACTGATCTTGAAAATAACCTGAAATCTATTAAGTTTAACATCTCACTTTCACAGATTACTCTTTTTAATATTACTCTCCCTTCCATTGCATTCTTTTTCAAGGCTTTTCAGTTTCTGTATTCTTATTGTTAATTTCACTCAAAGTTATTTTCTGTTGCCTTAGCAGGATATGACAACATAACTATGAAATTTTTATTATCATAGAGAACATATTTTGTCTTCCATCAGCATGGAAAGTGAACCATTCTTGGGCTAATGCTTTTGACTAACATGAAGTTGAAAGATTATATTGAATCAATTGCTCAGCCTACTAGTAGGAAAGTTGATTCAGTGTATCATTCTAGACAATTTTTCTTATCAGTATCTATCTTGTATATTTATAAGTCTACCATTCGTCCTTGCTTTGAATATTGCTGCCACATTTGCTCCTGTGCTCCTGCTATATACCTAGAGAGTCTTGATAAAATCCAAAGAAGAATCTGCAATATTACTTGTTCTGACATAGCATCTTGGCTTCAGTCACATTCCCACTGTCCTAATGTAACTTACCTGTGTCTTTTCTATGAATATTCTCATGGTAATTGTTCCGATGTACCTTCCTCTGTCGCACATTGATTTTACAAATGTAAGCCTGGTAATAGATTGGTACCTCGGTCATATCATACATTTGATGTTGACAGTTTTTTCTCTCTGACTTTCAGGTTCTTGCTCCTCCCCCAATCAAATTTGATTTAAAAAAATTTAAATGCAATGTCAATCATTATTTTTTGTCTTCTTAAATCCTGTTCTTTTATCCTTTTCTCCCTAGTAATGATTTTCTTTTTCTCATATTCTTTCAAAATCTTTAACTCTTTGGGTGAAATGATTACCAAAATGTAACTAGAAGAGAAAATAATGATATTGTAGGGGTTACCCCCACTTTATCTTCTAGAATATCCACTAGGTGGCAGTCTGTTCAGCATTATATTAAAAGAGACAACAAACCCTGTTCCTATCTTTTGCTACAAAATATAGTCTTAAAATAGTTTTTCAGGAAGTTAGATTTAGAATTAGTTCACCAATTTCTATTGGGCTTGCTAATATTGATTTGTATTTCTTTCCAGTTTTTTCTATTTAGTAGTAGAGAAAGTTAACAACTTGCTAATATTATTGTTTTCTTTTCTAGATTTATGAGTTACCCATTATTGTTGTTGTGACTGTGAGAATTCAAGTGATGTGGTTTTTGTTATTTCGTAAAATCCCTTTGTAGCACTAGTTGCTTGGGTCTGATAAAGAATTGTCTATTTGTTGTTTTCTGTGAGTAGATTGATTTTGGATGCAATACTGTATATTTAAATGTCATACACCTGTTTCTCCATATCTGGGCCTATAAATGAATAAAACATTATTTACAAAAAATGGAGATGTTTCACTTTTCTCTATATTTCAAGATGTTTATTGAGACCAGGACATTTCTTCTGTGGATGTTTTGATCAAGTGTTATTATTATGAGTATGATTATTTTCTCCACATTTTAACACATTGTGTCTTCTGCTTGGCCTCATTAATTTAATTTTCAATTTTCTGGGGAATTCCAGTCTGATCACAAGGGAGTGAAGAAAAATATAAATTGACTAGCACTAGCTGTTTGATTAATGAATCCCAAATTTTTCCTTATAAGGCAATGACTAATATTACTTTGTTATGATTGGATGTGTTTTGGTATATGTTCTATTTCTGTAGGCATCTATAGTTTAGAATGGTCAAGGTTGAAATATGATTCAAAGTATTTTTGAGACCAGGACATTTCTTCTGTGTAGGTTTTTATCACATGATATTATTATAATTTTTCATTTTCTCCATGTTTCAAGTTGTTGTTTTTTGAGACCAGGACATTTCTTCTGTGGCAGTTTTAGTGGCATGATATTATTAAGACTTTTCACTTTTCTTTGCATTTTAATACATTGTCTCTGTTACTTGGCTTCACTAATTTCATTTCCAGTTTTCCAAACATATTGTTTTCTCAAAGAATTAACTATTTTTTTAAAATTTTTCTTTCTTAATTGTTTAGTATTTCCTCTTCCATTTTTTTCCACTTCTGCTTCTTTCTTTCTTGTACCAATTTTTTCATTTATTCCATAGATGTCTGTTTTTCCTTCTTGGTATTCTTGGAATGGTTTCACGGGCTTCAGCTGATGATGATATAATATTAATTGATTCTTCTATGTTTTGATCAAGGTTTATTGACATCAATTTGGATCATAACTTATTGCTGAATCAGAAATCTAGCCTTTCATTTTGGGGGTTTTGGATGTTATGCCTTACTGTTTAGTACAGTTTATATGGGTGGAAGTAAGTTATTCTTCTGACTGATGTTATCTATTTAGTTATAATTAGTCTGTGATCCAATCCAAAGTAGGAGTTGTATACTCTAACATCTATCACAAATTGCCTAATCCAAGAGGCTGAAGTCAATAATTTGACATTATCTTGGCTATGCCATATGATCTGGAGATGGTCAAACCATGTATTTTCAAGCTATCTAATGTTAATGTTTACATGTTGGGAAAGCTTCAGCTTTAAATATTTCAGGTAACACTATATTGAAGCCATTAAATCTAGTAAAATATTTAATTAGTCATTTGCCTCATATTTTTCTGTGTTTATTTATCTATAAGCTGTATCACACTCTGGATGTACAGTGAAGTAACAGATTTCAGCCTGGATTAAGGAATCGGAGAGCTGTGTTTGAATTCCAGTCAAGTATATTATATTCACTTACATGCTAATACCCTTAAGAGAGTTATATATCTACCCCTTCTATCCCCAATTATGGCTAAATAGCAGGAAAAATTGGGTCCTATAGCCTTGGGTGGCTACTGGTCTAGGAGAAGGAAAACCACTAAATATAGAAACTCTAACTATGGGCAAATAGTATGGCTGTCTGGGCTCTATATCCATGATTAGAAAATTAAGAGAAGGACAACTCTGAATTCAAACCTGGAACCAGAGTGAGCCATAGTCCCTAAGACAGTTTGATGTCATGTTGTATTTTGTTGTGATAACTCCTGCAATGATGCCAGTGCCTGTATTGACCTCTGCATTTCCCCTGGACAACATCAGTGGTGTGGAGAGGGGAGATGCACTGTATGGGCAACCTCCAGTCTCTCATAAACCCCCCCCCCTGCGTATGCCTGCAGCCTAGAGCGGTCATAACTCTTCAGGCGTAGACACATGGTCTCTTGAGACCAATGGATTAAATGGCACAACTTCTAATTAATCTCATTATGATTGGCTTATTTTTTTTTACAGCAAAGGGACAAGAAAATTTGCTATATGTCATATGAGACATTTTCAAAAAGTAATGAGTTTTAATCAATATATTTTCCCCTAGTGCCTTTGTCCAACTTGTTTTAATTTTATTGTTTATCAAAAATTTATTCATGCAAAATCTCTTGTGGTTTGCATCTGAATAAATCTCTGCATCATTGTTTTTATTTCTTAACAGTAAATTTTGTGTGCACATTGGTGCTGACAGGGTGGGATAATTGAAGGGTAAATACCATTCAATATTGTTGGCTCTTAAATAAAAATCAGCTTTAGTTATATTTTTTTTTTAATTTTTTTTTCCCCAGCATCTTGATGGCAGTCTGAATTTCAAATGCTTAGACATTATTTCCAGAACAATTTGAATAATGAAAATATTTTTAAAAAAAATTTCTCTAAACATGAGTTTACAAATGGTATTAGGTTGGTGCGAAAATAATGACGTAATAATGTCGTTTTTGACGTATTTTTAACGCCAAAAAACGACATTATTACGTCATTATTTTTGCACCAACCTAATAGCTTAGCCATAAATGGCAATAATGCCTTTTCTCATCAATTTATTCCACATAGGACATTTTAAGGTGAAAAACATAATAATCAGTGTTACATCTGCAGGCATATTAAAGCTCTCTTTAAAATATTATGGTGGATCAAAAGTAATTTCATTTTTGCATACCTTTTTACAAACCAAAGCATTAACCTAAAAACTCATGTCATGTTCTCAAACAGATCAAGACTCTCATACAGATATTATGTATAGCACTAAATCTATTCAGAAATATAGAAACTGTAAGCTGTACACAATGGCTTTCATAAAAATATGGTTAAAAATGCGTTCAAGTGAATGAAACATGTAGGTGTTAGCCTAATTCAGAGTAGGTACCATCACTGGTTTTATTTCAATTTCAAATTGAGCACTTTGATGTGGTATAATGGTTAGCAAGCTTGTCTCACTAGATCAGTTACAAGTGATTTCAGTCCTCACTGGGCGCCCCACACTTTTGACCTTGTGCCACTACTAAGCTATGCTTAGTAAATCACAATTCATACTTCAGATCATAGTTTTTGTTTTGGAAAGTTTTATCTAGCGTACTGTTTCCTTCTTTTTTTCTTTCTTTCTTTCTTTTCTTTTCTTTTCTTTCTGTCCACATCTTTCTTTCTTTTCTTTCTTTCTTTCTTTGTTCCTTCCTTTCTTCTTTTTTCTTTCTTTCTTTTTCTATCTTCATTTTTCTCACTCAATTTCTTTTTCTTCTTTGTTTCTTTCATTCTTTCTTTCTTTTCCTTCCTACTTTCTTACTCTCAATCTAATTTTCTTTTTATTCCAATTTCTTTTCTTTCTCTCTTTCATTTCTTTTACTCTCAGTTACTTTCTTCTTTTTCTTTCTTACTTTCTATCTTGGATTCAATCTCATTTTATTTTTATCCCAATTTCTTTTTTGCTGTCTATCATCCTTTCTTTCTCACTGAATTCTTTCTTTCTTTCTTTTTTCTTTCTTTTTTTCTTTTTTCTTTCTATCAATCTCATTTTATGCTAAATTCTTTTCTTTCTTTCTTTCTTTCTTTTTTTCTTTCTTTCTTTCAATCTCATTTTTATGACAAATTTTTTTCTTTCTTTCTGTCTATCTTCCTTTCTTTCCAACCGAATTTCTTTTTCTTTCTTTCTTTCTTTCTTTCTTTCTTTCTTTCTTTCCAAGTTTATTTTCTTTTTTGTCTATCTAACATCCTTTCTTTCTCGCCTAATCCTTTCTTTCTTTCTGTAATGTTTACTTATAGACTCAAGTATAAATCTGACCCATGTTTATATTGAGACTCATGTAAAAAAAACAAGCAATGTTTACTTGGAGATTCAACTAGACACTCAAATAATTTTTACCTACAGACACAAAGGTGAAAAAAAAAATTAACATTAAATAATTGAACCAAAGATGATATGTTATAAAATCACACAACTTATACCCATTCTTTCGACACTGTTTTCTTCTTCTTCTTCTTCTTCTTCTTCTTCTTCTTTTTGTTTTGGTAATTTTCCTTTTTTTCTTCTACTTTCTGTTTTTGTAATTTTCTTCATCTTCTGCATCATCTTCTCTCTGATTTTATTATTTTCTAATTCTTTGTGATTTTTTAATTCGCTTTTTGTCTTTTCCTTTCTGCCTTTGTAATTTTATTCTTCTTCTTCATCATCTTTTTTCTTCCTCCTCCTCCTTTTTCTTTCTCCTCCTCCTCCGCCTTCTTTTTCTTCTTCTTTATCTCCTCCACCTCTTTCTCCTCTTTCTTCTTCTTCTTCTTCTTCTTCTTCCTCCTCCTCCTTTTTCTTCCTCCTCCTCCTCTGCCTTCTTTTTCCTTTTCTTCATCTCCTTCTTCTCTTTATTCTCTTTCTTCTTCTTCTTTTTCTTTTTCTTCTCCTCTTTCTTCTTCTTCTTCTTCTTCTTCTTCTTCTTCTTCTTCTTCTTCTTCTTCCTTCTCCTCCTCCTCCTTCTTCTTCTTCATCATCTTTTACTTCTTCTTCCTGATCTGCCTTCTTCTTCTCCTTTCTCCTCCTTCTCCTCCTCCTCCTCCTACTTCTTCTTCTTCTTTGACCTTCTACCAGACTGAAAGAAAAGGGGAATATTTTTTCTGAGCAATCAAACCTGAAACTCCTCTCCAGTCTCATCTTCATGACATTTAGTCTCACGTAATTTACCCTCCTCCTCCTTTTAAATTTTTTTTCTTCCTATCGTAATTTTACCTGATTTTGTCAAAATTTGAATTGTCTCACTAAACAATGCTCTGTGATCTTGCTTATGAAATTAAAAGCACTGAAACTGATGTTTTATTTGTTGACAAATATTGGCCTCTGACCTTTGAATTTCACTTCATATTAAATAGGAAAAGCTTTGAGTCTATCAACTAAACTTTTGCTAAAAACAAATATATACATCAAATCTTATCTAATAAAAGCAAAAGAGAAGGAAATCAATTTTATTGACATATTTTTTATTTATTATTATAACTTAATATGAAAACAAATATTGACTCTAATAAAACCTCAGGATAAGTTGATTTTCAAACGCATCTAACTGTTTAAATAACAACATTATTGCCAGATGAGTGGTCTACATTTCCAATACAAATTTAAATGGATCTAACACGAAATATAGATGTTAAAGTTGTTCTTACATTATTTTTTCTCTTCTATGTTTTTTGTGCTTTTTCAAAAATAAATTACAAGGTAAGTCAAAACAAGTTTTTAGGCTCATATGTATCAGCTGGTGTTTAAATGTGTTGGCAGTGAAATATCCAACAATCTTTGCTCTGGAAGATGACCCATTCTGAATTAAGAATTTTTGAAAGAAACTACTGCATTGGATCCATGCAAAACCCCCAGATGTTTGGTGCAGAAATTTAATGTGTCCTATTCAACTGTCTAAGAATATATCAAGCAAATTGGGAAAAACTTGAAAAGAGGGAAATTTCATTACCCATTAACTTTACCCATTAACTTTACCCATTAACTTTACCCATTAACTTTACCCATTAACTTTCGTTTCAGAACAAACACATTGTATCACCATCTGCCAAACTTTCATTTTTACATGAGCCAAACATGTCAAGTTTTGGAGAGAATGGAAACAAAAAGGAAACATACTTAACATCAGGAAGAGACAGTTGAGGTTTCTGAGGCACATGATAAGAAAGGAGGGCTTGGAAAAACTGATACCCACAGAACAGATTGAGGGAAAGCAGGCAGAAAAAAAGCATCGCATAACATACTTGATGAACTTGATGGCAGAACAGGGTTTGGGAGAAATAACAAAAAGACAAAACTTATTAAGAGCTACAAGGGGCAGGAAGATGTGGAGGGCTATGAACGCCTATTTTCTTGAAGGGACATGAAAAATAAAAGAAGAATATGTCAACAGCAAACTACACTGTTTATCACAAAAGAGAAGCAAGTGTTAACACCAAACTTAAGATTCCATCTACAGATTTGTGTCTAAAAAGTGTTATCCATTATGAACTGTTGGAACATGGAAAGGCCATCACAGCAAATGTCTAGTGCCCAATTTAAAAACTTTTTTTAACATTTCTTTAAATCAGGAATCAAAATTTGGCCTCCCTGTTTTGCTGCAGTCATTAAAAATATGAGTCAGTACATTTTTTCATAAATATTATTTAAGCAAAACAGCAACCTGCTCTTGGAAATTCTTCTGCCTAGTCAGTCATGAATCAAAAGAGACATGATTGCCAAAGTGTGTATCACGTGATGACATTTTACTGGCTTTATCTCTTCTTCCCTCAGCAATGATTTGAATAACAGGACAGAGTGGGTCCTATAGCCTTGGCTGGCAACCAGTCTACCGCAAAAAGAAAAGGCAAACTACTTCGGAAAAATCTTCTGCCTAATCAGTCATGAATTGGAAGTGACATGATTGCCCAAGTGTGTATAATGTGATGGCACTTTACTGTTTTTATCTCTCTTCCCTTAGCAATGATTTGAATAACAGGACAGAATGGGTGTTATAGCCTTGGTTGGCAAGCAGTCTACCACAAAAAAGAAACGGCAAACTACTTTGAGAAAATCTTCTGCCTAGTCAGTCAGGAATCGAAAGAGACATGACCTGCCAACTGTGTGGCACTTAAATACTTACTGGTAAATTATAAGGACTTTCCCAAAATTCTAATATTTATAGGATGAAAATATTTTCTTACTTAGGTCTTCATGAAGTAAGAAAATATTTTCTTTCTGTTTGGTAGCAGGTCAAGGAAGAAGAAGAACAACAACAACAACAAAAAAAAGAAGAAGGAGGAGGGGGAGTAGGAGGGAGAAGAAGAAAAAGATAATGAAGAAGAAGAAGAAAATTACATGGCAGAAAGAAGAAAAAAAAAATTAAAAAAATATCTTCTGCTTCAAACTTAGCTTGTCCCCATTTGAAGACTGTATCTCCTGGAAAGGATAAAACCCTCACTTCCCAAAGAGTAACTTTTCTGGGTGGATGTTTGTAGGCACAAGTATAAATACAACTAATGTTTATCTATACAGACTCAAGAATAAACCCGACCGAAGTTTACCGATGATAATAAGTATAAGACAAAATTTTGTTTAACTCTTGACTCAAATACCTAGGCTCCACCCTCAGTACCAGGGCAGCTTTATGCTTGTGATCAAATGAAGGCTGGCAATAGCAAGAACTGCTATGATAATAATGGAAAACATCTGTAATAGGAGGAATATACACATCAGCCTAAAGATAGAATTACTATGACCCTCTGCTTTCACCACTGTCAACAACAGAGTCGAGTCAGGGGCACTGACCAAGAAGGAAATATATTAAATTCCTGCTTTCCTAATGTGAGCATATTGCAAAGTCCTTAGAGTCTGTGGGAAAAAGAAATAAAATCAATAAATAAAATAATAATAAACAATAAATAAAAAAAATAATTCATTTTCCCATGATGCAATTTATAAAGAAACAGGAAAGGGTTTCTGACCTCACCTCTGAAAAGGACAGAATTTTCCTCTTTCCAACAATATAATTCAGACATGTTTTAGCAGCCCTGCCTATACAACACAATTCTCCCTGCCCACATTTTTCACCTTGTAACACACAAGGCTGAGTAAATGCAAGAATAAACAAAAGTTGTTAATAACTTTGATGATTTATAAGATCTTTCTCTTTAGAAGTATTTTTAGAATCGTAGCAACATGTTTCTAATGGCTTAATTTCCTGCAGGTAAGTCCAGTTGTGTACTGTCCACTTCAGCTGGTTGAACAATCAGAAACGGAATGTCAGCTATGTTCTGATGGAGTTGCACTTAAGTGACCAGTGGTGAGTCAGCTTTTCAAAAAAGCAAAAATCTGAAGGGCACAATTATCCAAAAATGGAGGCAGAAAGAAAGAGCGTGAAAGTTTGAAATAATTGGAATGATAAACATGACTGCACAAAAGGGAAACATTGGAAGAGTTATGTACTGATCTTTGAATTGCATCTCATTGTCTTTATTGGTTGTCTACTATAGGTGATGGTATACAGTAAGTGTAGCAGGTCTCAATCTTAAACTTGCCCACCAGCGTGACTTTTGATAGGTGGAACACAGCTGAAAGAAAGGGATCTTTTATTAGATGTTGATACAAATGGACAACTACTTTATTGAATTGTCTTTATAGTTTACCATTAGAACTTTTTTTTTAAGCATTTCACCCCAAGCAAGATGGGGAGCCACTAGCACGCAAGGGGTTACAGAGAGTTGGGGCGAGAGCAAATAGGAGTGATAGAAGAAAGGATGAAGAGAGGGATAGGGGATAGATCAAGGCAACTGGAGATATTGATTGACATTACATTTGAATAGTTGGAGATTATAGCTATCAGGGAAGCAGGAAAAGGAGAGGGAGTTCCACAGGTGAGAAGTGCAAGACATGAAGCTATTGGAGCAGAAGAAACAGCTACATTTAACAGTTCCAACAATGAAAGGGGGAGAGCGAGATGCCAGCCTAGTTGAAGTCTGAGAACCAGTGAAAGCAGCTCATCGGAGCAGTAACCATGAAAGTATTCGTAAAAAAGACAGAGGGAGGCGACAACATGTCTGTGAGAAAGAGACTGCAGATGAGATGCCAGAACTACTTATCTATCCTTCCAAATTGTCAATCATTTCTCAGTCCTTCAGTTTTTCCAGTCTTACAATTCTTTATCAGTTCTTGTTTCTGTTCTTTGGTGCTAATAAATTAATCATTCTTCCTAGCTTCCAATTATTTTCAGTTATTTATTAATCCTTCAAACTATATATTTTAGCAGTAATTTATTTTTAATTCTTTTTATTAATCTTTCTTTGCAATCATCTATCAATCCTCCTATTGTATCATTCTTTAAAAATCTTTATCTTTCCTGCTAATCATTCATACCAATCCTCAGACTACAATCGCAATTATTTTTAATTCTTTATTAATATTACTTACTAACCATTTTTGTTATCATTCATCAGGCCTTCCATTCTACCAATTTTTTACATTCATTACTTTGCATTTTTTTCTATCTAATAATTATTGACAATGTAAATAGTGTAAATAGTTAAAATACCTCCTCAGAAATATACACTGTGAATATGACAATAAAGATGAGGACAACAGTCCAAAAAAATGTAAATAGTGTAAATATTTACAATGCCTCATCTCAGAAATATAGACTTTGAATATGACAATAAAGATGATGATAACAGTCTGAACAAAGTAAATAGTGTAAATAGTTACAATACCTCATCTCAGAAATATAGACTGTGAATATGACAATGAAGATGAGGATAACAGTCCAAACAATGTAAATAGTGTAAATAGTTACAATACCTCATCTCAGAAATATAGACTGTAAATATGACAATAAAGATGAGGACAACAGTCCAAACAATGTAAATAGTGTAAATAGTTACATAACTCATCTCAGAAATATAGACTGTGAATATGACAATAAAGATGAGGATAACAGTCTGAACAATGTAAATAGTGTAAATAGTTACAATACCTCATCTCAGAAATATAGACTGTGAATATGGCAATAAAGATGAGAACAACAGTCCAAACAATGTAAATAGTGTAAATAGTTACAATACCTCATCTCAAAAATATAGACTGTGAATATGACAATAAAGATGAGGATAACAGTCCAAACAATGTAAATAGTGTAAATAGTTACAATACCTCATCTCAGAAATATAGACTGTAAATATGACAATAAAGATGAGGACAACAGTCCAAACAATGTAAATAGTGTAAATAGTTACATAACTCATCTCAGAAATATAGACTGTGAATATGACAATAAAGATGAGGATAACAGTCTGAACAATGTAAATAGTGTAAATAGTTACAATACCTCATCTCAGAAATATAGACTGTGAATATGGCAATAAAGATGAGAACAACAGTCCAAACAATGTAAATAGTGTAAATAGTTACAATACCTCATCTCAGAAATATAGACTGTGAATATGACAATAAAGATGAGGATAACAGTCCAAACGATGTAAATAGTGTAAATAGTTACAATACCTCATCTCAGAAATATAGACTGTGAATATGACAATAAAGATGAGGATAACAGTCCGAACAATGTAAATAGTGGAAATAGTTACAATACCTCATCTCAGAAATATAGACTGTGAATATGACAATAAAGATGAGGATAACAGTCCAAACAATGTAAATAGTGGAAATAGTTACAATACCTCATCTCAGAAATATAAACTGTGAATATGGCAATAAAGATGAGGATAACAGTCCGAACAATGTAAATAGTGGAAATAGTTACAATACCTCATCTCAGAATATAGACTGTGAATATGACAATAAAGATGAGGACAACAGTCCAAACACTGTAAATAGTGGAAATATTTACAATGCCTCATCTCAGAAATATAGACTTTGAATATGACAATAAAGATGAGGACAACAGTCCAAACAATGTAAATAGTGTAAATAGTTACAATACCTCATCTCAGAAATATAGACTGTGAATATGACAATAAAGATGAGGACAACAGTTCAAACAATGTAAATAGTGTAAATAGTTACAATACCTCATCTCAGAAATATAGACTGTGAATATGACAATAAAGATGAGGATAACAGTCTGAACAATGTAAATAGTGTAAATAGTTACAATACCTCATCTCAGAAATATAGACTGTGAATATGACAATAAAGATGAGGACAACAGTCCAAACAATGTAAATAGTGTAAATAGTTACAATAACTCATCATAGAAATATAGACTGTGAATATGACAATAAAGATGAGGATAACAGTCCAATCAATGTAAATAGTGTAAATAGTTACAATACCTCATCTCAGAAATATAGACTGTGAATATGACAATAAAGATGAGGACAACAGTCCAAACAATGTAAATAGTGTAAATAGTTACAATAACTCATCATAGAAATATAGACTGTGAATATGACAATAAAGATGAGGATAACAGTCCAATCAATGTAAATAGTGTAAATAGTTACAATACCTCATCTCAGAAATATAGACTGTGAATATGACAATAAAGATGAGGATAACAGTCCAATCAATGTAAATAGTGTAAATAGTTACAATACCTCATCTCAGAAATATAGTCTGTGAATATGACAATAAAGATGAGGACAACTGTCGAAACAATGTAAATAGTGTAAATAGTTACAATACCTCATCTCAGAAATATAGACTGTAAATATGACAATAAAGATGAGGATAACAGTCCAAACAATGTAAATAGTGGAAATAGTTACAATACCTCATCTCAGAAATATAGACTGTAAATATGACAATAAAGATGAGGATAACAGTCCAAACAATGTAAATAGTGGAAATAGTTACAATACCTCATCTCAGAAATATAGACTGTGAATATGACAATAAAGATGAGGATAACAGTCCGAACAATGTAAATAGTGGAAATAGTTACAATAACTCATCTCAGAAATATAGACTGTGAATATGACAATAAAGATGAGGATAACAGTCCAAACAATGTAAATAGTGGAAATAGTTACAATACCTCATCTCAGAAATATAGACTGTAAATATGACAATAAAGATGAGGATAACAGTCCGAACAATGTAAATAGTGGAAATAGTTACAATACCTCATCTCAGAAATATAGTCTGTGAATATGACAATAAAGATGAGGATAACAGTCCAAACAATGTAAATAGTGGAAATAGTTACAATACCTCATCTCAGAAATATAGTCTGTGAATATGACAATAAAGATGAGGATAACAGTCCAATCAATGTAAATAGTGTAAATAGTTACAATACCTCATCTCAGAAATATAGTCTGTGAATATGACAATAAAGATGAGGACAACTGTCGAAACAATGTAAATAGTGTAAATAGTTACAATACCTCATCTCAGAAATATAGACTGTAAATATGACAATAAAGATGAGGATAACAGTCCAAACAATGTAAATAGTGGAAATAGTTACAATACCTCATCTCAGAAATATAGACTGTAAATATGACAATAAAGATGAGGATAACAGTCCAAACAATGTAAATAGTGGAAATAGTTACAATACCTCATCTCAGAAATATAGACTGTGAATATGACAATAAAGATGAGGATAACAGTCCGAACAATGTAAATAGTGGAAATAGTTACAATAACTCATCTCAGAAATATAGACTGTGAATATGACAATAAAGATGAGGATAACAGTCCAAACAATGTAAATAGTGGAAATAGTTACAATACCTCATCTCAGAAATATAGACTGTAAATATGACAATAAAGATGAGGATAACAGTCCGAACAATGTAAATAGTGGAAATAGTTACAATACCTCATCTCAGAAATATAGTCTGTGAATATGACAATAAAGATGAGGATAACAGTCCAAACAATGTAAATAGTGGAAATAGTTACAATACCTCATCTCAGAAATATAGTCTGTGAATATGACAATAAAGATGAGGATAACAGTCTGAACAATGTAAATAGTGTAAATAGTTACAATACCTCATCTCAGAAATATAGACTGTGAATATGACAATAAAGATGAGAACAACAGTCCAAACAATGTAAATAGTGTAAATAGTTACAATACCTCATCTCAGAAATATAGACTGTAAATATGACAATAAAGATGAGGATAACAGTCCAAACAATGTAAATAGTGGAAATAGTTACAATACCTCATCTCAGAAATATAGACTGTAAATATGACAATAAAGATGAGGATAACAGTCCAAACAATGTAAATAGTGGAAATAGTTACAATACCTCATCTCAGAAATATAGACTGTGAATATGACAATAAAGATGAGGATAACAGTCCGAACAATGTAAATAGTGGAAATAGTTACAATAACTCATCTCAGAAATATAGACTGTGAATATGACAATAAAGATGAGGATAACAGTCCAAACAATGTAAATAGTGGAAATAGTTACAATACCTCATCTCAGAAATATAGACTGTAAATATGACAATAAAGATGAGGATAACAGTCCGAACAATGTAAATAGTGGAAATAGTTACAATACCTCATCTCAGAAATATAGTCTGTGAATATGACAATAAAGATGAGGATAACAGTCCAAACAATGTAAATAGTGGAAATAGTTACAATACCTCATCTCAGAAATATAGTCTGTGAATATGACAATAAAGATGAGGATAACAGTCCAATCAATGTAAATAGTGTAAATAGTTACAATACCTCATCTCAGAAATATAGTCTGTGAATATGACAATAAAGATGAGGACAACTGTCGAAACAATGTAAATAGTGTAAATAGTTACAATACCTCATCTCAGAAATATAGACTGTAAATATGACAATAAAGATGAGGATAACAGTCCAAACAATGTAAATAGTGGAAATAGTTACAATACCTCATCTCAGAAATATAGACTGTGAATATGACAATAAAGATGAGGATAACAGTCCGAACAATGTAAATAGTGGAAATAGTTACAATACCTCATCTCAGAAATATAGACTGTGAATATGACAATAAAGATGAGGACAACAGTCCAAACAATGTAAATAGTGTAAATAGTTACAATACCTCATCTCAGAAATATAGACTGTGAATATGACAATAAAGATGAGGATAACAGTCCGAACAATGTAAATAGTGGAAATAGTTACAATAACTCATCTCAGAAATATAGACTGTGAATATGACAATAAAGATGAGGATAACAGTCCGAACAATGTAAATCGTGGAAATAGTTACAATACCTCATCTCAGAAATATAGACTGTGAATATGACAATAAAGATGAGGATAACAGTCCGAACAATGTAAATCGTGGAAATAGTTACAATAACTCATCTCAGAAATATAGACTTTGAATATGACAATAAAGATGAGGATAACAGTCCGAACAATGTAAATAGTGGAAATAGTTACAATACCTCATCTCAGAAATATAGACTGTGAATATGACAATAAAGATGAGGACAACAGTCCAAACAATGTAAATAGTGTAAATAGTTACAATACCTCATCTCAGAAATATAGACTGTGAATATGACAATAAAGATGAGGACAACAGTCCAAACAATGTAAATAGTGTAAATAGTTACAATACCTCATCTCAGAAATATAGACTGTGAATATGACAATAAAGATGAGGATAACAGTCCAAACAATGTAAATAGTGGAAATAGTTACAATACCTCATCTCAGAAATATAGACTGTGAATATGACAATAAAGATGAGGATAACAGTCCAAACAATGTAAATAGTGGAAATAGTTACAATACCTCATCTCAGAAATATAGTCTGTGAATATGACAATAAAGATGAGGATAACAGTCCAATCAATGTAAATAGTGTAAATAGTTACAATACCTCATCTCAGAAATATAGTCTGTGAATATGACAATAAAGATGAGGACAACTGTCGAAACAATGTAAATAGTGTAAATAGTTACAATACCTCATCTCAGAAATATAGACTGTGAATATGACAATAAAGATGAGGATAACAGTCCGAACAATGTAAATAGTGGAAATAGTTACAATACCTCATCTCAGAAATATAGACTGTGAATATGACAATAAAGATGAGGACAACAGTCCAAACAATGTAAATAGTGTAAATAGTTACAATACCTCATCTCAGAAATATAGACTGTGAATATGACAATAAAGATGAGGATAACAGTCCAAACAATGTAAATAGTGTAAATAGTTACAATACCTCATCTCAGAAATATAGACTGTGAATATGACAATAAAGATGAGGATAACAGTCCAAACAATGTAAATAGTGGAAATAGTTACAATACCTCATCTCAGAAATATAGACTGTGAATATGACAATAAAGATGAGGACAACTGTCGAAACAATGTAAATAGTGTAAATAGTTACAATACCTCATCTCAGAAATATAGACTGTGAATATGACAATAAAGATGAGGACAACAGTCCAAACAATGTAAATAGTGTAAATAGTTACAATACCTCATCTCAGAAATATAGACTGTGAATATGACAATAAAGATGAGGATAACAGTCCAAACAATGTAAATAGTGGAAATAGTTACAATACCTCATCTCAGAAATATAGACTGTAAATATGACAATAAAGATGAGGATAACAGTCCGAACAATGTAAATAGTGGAAATAGTTACAATACCTCATCTCAGAAATATAGTCTGTGAATATGACAATAAAGATGAGGATAACAGTCCAAACAATGTAAATAGTGGAAATAGTTACAATACCTCATCTCAGAAATATAGTCTGTGAATATGACAATAAAGATGAGGATAACAGTCCAATCAATGTAAATAGTGTAAATAGTTACAATACCTCATCTCAGAAATATAGTCTGTGAATATGACAATAAAGATGAGGACAACTGTCGAAACAATGTAAATAGTGTAAATAGTTACAATACCTCATCTCAGAAATATAGACTGTGAATATGACAATAAAGATGAGGACAACAGTCCAAACAATGTAAATAGTGTAAATAGTTACAATACCTCATCTCAGAAATATAGACTGTGAATATGACAATAAAGATGAGGATAACAGTCCGAACAATGTAAATAGTGGAAATAGTTACAATAACTCATCTCAGAAATATAGACTGTGAATATGACAATAAAGATGAGGATAACAGTCCGAACAATGTAAATCGTGGAAATAGTTACAATAACTCATCTCAGAAATATATACTTTGAATATGACAATAAAGATGAGGATAACAGTCCGAACAATGTAAATAGTGTAAATAGTTACAATACCTCATCTCAGAAATATAGTCTGTGAATATGACAATAAAGATGAGGATAACAGTCCGAACAATGTAAATAGTGGAAATAGTTACAATAACTCATCTCAGAAATATAGACTGTGAATATGACAATAAAGATGAGGACAACTGTCGAAACAATGTAAATAGTGTAAATAGTTACAATACCTCATCTCAGAAATATAGACTGTAAATATGACAATAAAGATGAGGATAACAGTCCGAACAATGTAAATAGTGTAAATAGTTACAATACCTCATCTCAGAAATATAGACTTTGAATATGACAATAAAGATGAGGACAACAGTCCAAACAATGTAAATAGTGTAAATAGTTACAATACCTCATCTCAGAAATATAGACTGTGAATATGACAATAAAGATGAGGATAACAGTCCGAACAATGTAAATAGTGGAAATAGTTACAATAACTCATCTCAGAAATATAGACTGTGAATATGACAATAAAGATGAGGATAACAGTCCGAACAATGTAAATCGTGGAAATAGTTACAATAACTCATCTCAGAAATATAGACTTTGAATATGACAATAAAGATGAGGATAACAGTCCGAACAATGTAAATAGTGGAAATAGTTACAATACCTCATCTCAGAAATATAGACTGTGAATATGACAATAAAGATGAGGACAACAGTCCAAACAATGTAAATAGTGTAAATAGTTACAATACCTCATCTCAGAAATATAGTCTGTGAATATGACAATAAAGATGAGGACAACTGTCGAAACAATGTAAATAGTGTAAATAGTTACAATACCTCATCTCAGAAATATAGACTGTAAATATGACAATAAAGATGAGGATAACAGTCCAAACAATGTAAATAGTGGAAATAGTTACAATACCTCATCTCAGAAATATAGACTGTGAATATGACAATAAAGATGAGGATAACAGTCCGAACAATGTAAATAGTGGAAATAGTTACAATACCTCATCTCAGAAATATAGACTGTGAATATGACAATAAAGATGAGGACAACAGTCCAAACAATGTAAATAGTGTAAATAGTTACAATACCTCATCTCAGAAATATAGACTGTGAATATGACAATAAAGATGAGGATAACAGTCCGAACAATGTAAATAGTGGAAATAGTTACAATAACTCATCTCAGAAATATAGACTTTGAATATGACAATAAAGATGAGGATAACAGTCCGAACAATGTAAATAGTGGAAATAGTTACAATACCTCATCTCAGAAATATAGACTGTGAATATGACAATAAAGATGAGGATAACAGTCCAAACAATGTAAATAGTGGAAATAGTTACAATACCTCATCTCAGAAATATAGACTGTGAATATGACAATAAAGATGAGGATAACAGTCCGAACAATGTAAATAGTGGAAATAGTTACAATACCTCATCTCAGAAATATAGACTGTGAATATGACAATAAAGATGAGGACAACAGTCCAAACAATGTAAATAGTGTAAATAGTTACAATACCTCATCTCAGAAATATAGACTGTGAATATGACAATAAAGATGAGGATAACAGTCCGAACAATGTAAATCGTGGAAATAGTTACAATAACTCATCTCAGAAATATAGACTTTGAATATGACAATAAAGATGAGGATAACAGTCCGAACAATGTAAATAGTGGAAATAGTTACAATACCTCATCTCAGAAATATAGACTGTGAATATGACAATAAAGATGAGGACAACAGTCCAAACAATGTAAATAGTGTAAATAGTTACAATACCTCATCTCAGAAATATAGACTGTGAATATGACAATAAAGATGAGGACAACAGTCCAAACAATGTAAATAGTGTAAATAGTTACAATACCTCATCTCAGAAATATAGACTGTGAATATGACAATAAAGATGAGGACAACAGTTCAAACAATGTAAATAGTGTAAATAGTTACAATACCTCATCTCAGAAATATAGACTGTGAATATGACAATAAAGATGAGGACAACAGTTCAAACAATGTAAATAGTGTAAATAGTTACAATACCTCATCTCAGAAATATAGACTGTGAATATGACAATAAAGATGAGGACAACAGTCCAAACAATGTAAATAGTGTAAATAGTTACAATACCTCATCTCAGAAATATAGACTGTGAATATGACAATAAAGATGAGGATAACAGTCCAAACAATGTAAATAGTGTAAATAGTTACAATACCTCATCTCAGAAATATAGACTGTGAATATGACAATAAAGATGAGGATAACAGTCTGAACAATGTAAATAGTGTAAATAGTTACAATACCTCATCTCAGAAATATAGACTGTGAATATGACAATAAAGATGAGGACAACAGTCCAAACAATGTAAATAGTGCAAATAGTTACAATACCTCATCTCAGAAATATAGACTGTGAATATGACAATAAAGATGAGGATAACAGTCTGAACAATGTAAATAGTGCAAATAGTTACAATACCCCATCTCAGAAATATAGACTGTGAATATGACAATAAAGATGAGGATAACAGTCTGAACAATGTAAATAGTGTAAATAGTTACAATACCTCATCTCAGAAATATAGACTGTGAATATGACAATAAAGATGAGGACAACAGTCCAAACAATGTAAATGGTGTAAATAGTTACAATACCTCATCTCAGAAATATAGACTGTGAATATGACAATAAAGATGAGGATAACAGTCCGAACAATGTAAATAGTGTAAATAGTTACAATACCTCATCTCAGAAATATAGACTGTGAATATGACAATAAAGATGAGGACAACAGTCCAAACAATGTAAATAGTGTAAATAGTTACAATACCTCATCTCAGAAATATAGACTGTGAATATGACAATAAAGATGAGGATAACAGTCCAAACAATGTAAATAGTGTAAATAGTTACAATACCTCATCTCAGAAATATAGACTGTAAATATGACAATAAAGATGAGGATAACAGTCCAAACAATGTAAATAGTGGAAATAGTTACAATACCTCATCTCAGAAATATAGACTGTAAATATGACAATAAAGATGAGGATAACAGTCCAAACAATGTAAATAGTGTAAATAGTTACAATACCTCATCTCAGAAATATAGACTGTGAATATGACAATAAAGATGAGGATAACAGTCCGAACAATGTAAATCGTGGAAATAGTTACAATACCTCATCTCAGAAATATAGACTGTAAATATGACAATAAAGATGAGGATAACAGTCCAAACAATGTAAATAGTGTAAATAGTTACAATAACTCATCTCAGAAATATAGACTGTGAATATGACAATAAAGATGAGGATAACAGTCCAAACAATGTAAATAGTGTAAATAGTTACAATACCTCATCTCAGAAATATAGACTGTAAATATGACAATAAAGATGAGGATAACAGTCCAAACAATGTAAATAGTGTAAATAGTTACAATACCTCATCTCAGAAATATAGACTGTAAATATGACAATAAAGATGAGGATAACAGTCCAAACAATGTAAATAGTGTAAATAGTTACAATACCTCATCTCAGAAATATAGACTGTGAATATGACAATAAAGATGAGGATAACAGTCCGAACAATGTAAATAGTGTAAATAGTTACAATACCTCATCTCAGAAATATAGACTGTGAATATGACAATAAAGATGAGGATAACAGTCCGAACAATGTAAATAGTGGAAATAGTTACAATACCTCATCTCAGAAATATAGACTGTGAATATGACAATAAAGATGAGGACAACAGTCCAAACACTGTAAATAGTGGAAATATTTACAATGCCTCATCTCAGAAATATAGACTGTGAATATGACAATAAAGATGAGGACAACAGTCCAAACAATGTAAATAGTGTAAATAGTTACAATACCTCATCTCAGAAATATAGACTGTGAATATGACAATAAAGATGAGGACAACAGTTCAAACAATGTAAATAGTGTAAATAGTTACAATACCTCATCTCAGAAATATAGACTGTGAATATGACAATAAAGATGAGGATAACAGTCTGAACAATGTAAATAGTGTAAATAGTTACAATACCTCATCTCAGAAATATAGACTGTGAATATGACAATAAAGATGAGGACAACAGTCCAAACAATGTAAATAGTGTAAATAGTTACAATACCTCATCTCAGAAATATAGACTGTGAATATGACAATAAAGATGAGGACAACAGTCCAAACAATGTAAATAGTGTAAATAGTTACAATACCTCATCTCAGAAATATAGACTGTGAATATGACAATAAAGATGAGGACAACAGTCCAAACAATGTAAATCGTGGAAATAGTTACAATAACTCATCTCAGAAATATAGACTTTGAATATGACAATAAAGATGAGGATAACAGTCCGAACAATGTAAATAGTGTAAATAGTTACAATACCTCATCTCAGAAATATAGACTGTGAATATGACAATAAAGATGAGGATAACAGTCCGAACAATGTAAATAGTGGAAATAGTTACAATACCTCATCTCAGAAATATAGACTGTGAATATGACAATAAAGATGAGGATAACAGTCCGAACAATGTAAATAGTGGAAATAGTTACAATACCTCATCTCAGAAATATAGACTGTGAATATGACAATAAAGATGAGGATAACAGTCCGAACAATGTAAATAGTGGAAATAGTTACAATACCTCATCTCAGAAATATAGACTGTGAATATGACAATAAAGATGAGGACAACAGTCCAAACAATGTAAATAGTGTAAATAGTTACAATACCTCATCTCAGAAATATAGACTGTGAATATGACAATAAAGATGAGGACAACAGTTCAAACAATGTAAATAGTGTAAATAGTTACAATACCTCATCTCAGAAATATAGACTGTGAATATGACAATAAAGATGAGGATAACAGTCTGAACAATGTAAATAGTGTAAATAGTTACAATACCTCATCTCAGAAATATAGACTGTGAATATGACAATAAAGATGAGGACAACAGTCCAAACAATGTAAATAGTGTAAATAGTTACAATACCTCATCTCAGAAATATAGACTGTGAATATGACAATAAAGATGAGGACAACAGTCCAAACAATGTAAATAGTGTAAATAGTTACAATACCTCATCTCAGAAATATAGACTGTGAATATGACAATAAAGATGAGGACAACAGTTCAAACAATGTAAATAGTGTAAATAGTTACAATACCTCATCTCAGAAATATAGACTGTGAATATGACAATAAAGATGAGGACAACAGTTCAAACAATGTAAATAGTGTAAATAGTTACAATACCTCATCTCAGAAATATAGACTGTGAATATGACAATAAAGATGAGGATAACAGTCTGAACAATGTAAATAGTGTAAATAGTTACAATACCTCATCTCAGAAATATAGACTGTGAATATGACAATAAAGATGAGGACAACAGTCCAAACAATGTAAATAGTGTAAATAGTTACAATACCTCATCTCAGAAATAGAGACTTTTTTTTTTATTATACACACAAAATCTATTAATATTTATGTCTTAATCTATAAATATTCAGATTTATATCCATGGAAATTCTGCTACAATCTTATAGAATTACATCAAAGCTTCTGAAAAAATGAAATATATCCTTCAGGCTTGAGGTTAATTAATATATAGACATGGCTTAGCTTTAGTATGTTGTAGTATTTTTACCGTTTGATAAGGTTGACATGATTTGCAATTCCATTTTTGATGTTTTGTCTTTCTCTTCAAGAGCAAATTGTATGAAGATGTTTTCTCCCCTAGAAAGAGAGAAAGAGAGAGATAAAAAAAAAATGGTCTGTGTACTCCATCTTGACTTTCTGACAAGTCATGATTAGCCCAAGGCACAAAATGTGTTAACACAGACAAAAGAAACAAAGAGAAAATAGAACCAGTTTTTACTTTTTTTAGCAATTGAAAATGATAAAATTTTATCTTTACTTACACATATACATGCATCAGTCAATCTTATCAGTGAAATATACACTGTCATGGGTATACATTTAACTATATTCATATGTATTTCTTATTTAAATATATAGAGCAGATACATATATTTGGGTAGGCATTCACGTTTTCTTTTAAACAGTTTAAATCTACATTTAAAAGCCGGAGCCTAATAAAACTTTGCTTGAGTTTGAAAGTATTTAGATGGCTAAGCTGACAAAAATCAATTATTTTATGTTGTTGACTAAAATCAATTATATTGTATTATTATTTTTTTATTACTGACAAAAACCAATAATTTTGTGTTGTTGACTAAAATCAATTATTTTGTGCTATTGACTAAAATTAATTATTTTATATTCCTTACTAAAATCAATTATTTTGTGTTGTTGACTAAAATTAATTATTTTATATTCCTGACTAAAATCATTTATTTTGTGCTGTTGACTAAAATCAGTTATTTTATACTCCTGAATAAAATCAATCGATTTGTGTTATTGACTAAAATCAATTATTTAATGTTGCTGATTAAAATCAATTATTTTGTGTTGTTGACTAAAATCAATAATTTTCTGTTGTAGACTGAAATCAATTAATTTATGTTGTTGACTAAAATCAATTATTTTGTGTTGTTCACTAAAATCAATTCTTTTATATTCTTGACAAAAACCAATTACTTTGTGCTGTTGACTAAAATCAATTATTTTATGTTGTGACTAAAATCAATTTTTTTGTATTGCTGACTAAAATCAATTATTTAGTGTTGCAGACTAAAATCAGTTATTTTGTGTTGTTGACTAAAATCAATTATTTTATATTACTGACAAAAATCAATCATTTTGTGTTGAATAAAATCAATTATTTTATATTCCTGACTAAAGTCAGTTATTTTGTGTTGTTGACTAAAATCATTTATTTTACCTTGTTCACTAAAATCAATTATTTTATGTTGTTGACTAAAATCAATTATTTTACCTTGTTCACTAAAATCAATTATTTTATGTTGTTGACTAAAATCATTTATTTTACCTTGTTCACTAAAATCATTTATTTTACCTTGTTCACTAAAATCAATTATTTTATGTTGTTGACTAAAATCATTTATTTTACCTTGTTCACTAAAATCATTTATTTTACCTTGTTCACTAAAATCAATTATTTTATGTTGTTGACTAAAATCATTTATTTTACCTTGTTCACTAAAATCATTTATTTTACCTTGTTCACTAAAATCAATTATTTTATGTTGTTGACTAAAATCATTTATTTTACCTTGTTCACTAAAATCATTTATTTTACCTTGTTCACTAAAATCAATTATTTTATGTTGTTGACTAAAATCATTTATTTTACCTTGTTCACTAAAATCATTTATTTTACCTTGTTCACTAAAATCAATTATTTTATGTTGTTGACTAAAATCATTTATTTTACCTTGTTCACTAAAATCATTTATTTTACCTTGTTCACTAAAATCAATTATTTTATGTTGTTGACTAAAATCATTTATTTTACCTTGTTCACTAAAATCATTTATTTTACCTTGTTCACTAAAATCAATTATTTTATGTTGTTGACTAAAATCATTTATTTTACCTTGTTCACTAAAATCAATTATTTTATGTTGTTGACTAAAATCATTTATTTTACCTTGTTCACTAAAATCATTTATTTTACCTTGTTCACTAAAATCAATTATTTTATGTTGTTGACTAAAATCATTTATTTTACCTTGTTCACTAAAATCATTTATTTTACCTTGTTCACTAAAATCAATTATTTTATGTTGTTGACTAAAATCATTTATTTTACCTTGTTCACTAAAATCATTTATTTTACCTTGTTCACTAAAATCAATTATTTTATGTTGTTGACTAAAATCATTTATTTTACCTTGTTCACTAAAATCATTTATTTTACCTTGTTCACTAAAATCAATTATTTTATGTTGTTGACTAAAATCATTTATTTTACCTTGTTCACTAAAATCAATTATTTTATGTTGTTGACTAAAATCATTTATTTTACCTTGTTCACTAAAATCATTTATTTTACCTTGTTCACTAAAATCAATTATTTTATGTTGTTGACTAAAATCATTTATTTTACCTTGTTCACTAAAATCATTTATTTTACCTTGTTCACTAAAATCAATTATTTTATGTTGTTGACTAAAATCATTTATTTTACCTTGTTCACTAAAATCATTTATTTTACCTTGTTCACTAAAATCAATTATTTTGTGTTATTGACTAAAATCAATTATTTTATGTTGTTGACTAAAATCAATTATTTTGTGTTGCTGAATAAAATCAATTATTTTATATTCCTGACTAAAATCATTTATTTTATCTTGTTGACTAAAATCAATTATTTTTTGTTGTTGACTAAAATCAATTATTTTATTCATCACTACTTCATCAGTAATTCTTTCTCACCTTTTTATCAATACTTCATCAATTATTTTCATTTCTTCTATGGTCGAGTAGCCTGAAAGCATATAATTTTCTTACCAATCGTTTATCAGTGATTCTTTCTCATTTTTTATCAATTCTTATCATTTCTTTTTCTTATCTATAATTATTCTTTGTTTTTATCAAGCTTTCTTAACAATCTTTTATTAATGTTTAATTTTTACTTTTTATGAATTTTCCCATTTCTTTGGTAATAGTTCTTACATCTTAAGGCAAATCTTAAAGAAACAACCTCATTTTTCTGAATTATCAATATTGTATGAATAATTCCTTCTTATTTCTTACCTGTTCAATATGAAACACTTCCCATTATTCTTCATAATCAATACATTATCAATCATTCCTTCTTATATATTTTCAATTCTTTATCAGTTATTCACATTTATTTAACATGACAATTTTTCATCACTCATTCCCACTTACAATTTATCATTTTTATGGAATATTCCTTTTTCTTTGATCTCAATTCATTGTCATTCATTCCTTCTTACATTTTATCAATTTTATGAAATATTAGAATTTCTTTGACCTCAATTCTTTGACAGTCATTCCTTCTTACATTTTATCAATTTTATGAAATATTAGAATTTCTTTGACCTCAATTCTTTGACAGTCATTCCTTCTTACATTTTATCAATTTTATAAAACCTTCCCATTTCTTTGGCCTCCATCATTTATCAATCATTCCTTCATACATTATCTCAATTTTGTGAATTATTCCAATTTCTTTGACCTCAATTCTTTATTAATCATTTCTTCTTACATTTTATCAATTTTAAGTAATAATCCTTTTTTTACCTCAATTTTTTTAGTTTTTCCTTCTTACATATGTTATCAATCTTTGTTGAATCATTTCCATTTCTTTCATTTATTAATTCTTCAATTAATGCTGCTTCATAAAATTTTTTCTTTTTTGTACGAATACATAACCTTGGTTATTTACTAGTGTCTGTCAGGTGATTTGCCATCGAATAACTGCTAAAAATGAATAAAATTTGTACTGCATTATGATTTTTCTCATACTCATTTGATTTCTGTCTTGTTTTGAATTTGCATAATTTTTGTCTACTGCGAACATTCAACTTTGACTTTTGTTTGGTAGAATATTAGAAAAATGAATGACACAATTATAAAAAGCTTTCTCCATAAAAAAGGCAACTTATTTCTGACTACAAGAGAAAAAAGAATATGGAGACTAGAAACAAGTTATGTGATGTAAAACAGAAAAATGAGCAGAAAAATTATCAAGGAATTGTTATTCTTCATTTTCTTTTCTACTTTTACTTTTGTTACATTGATTCTTTCTTTCTTGCTCTCTTTCTTTCTTTTCTTCCCATATTAAACTCATGAGATTTTTATTAATTTGTATAATATATATAGATATATTTGTTTTTATCAGTTTTCATATTGCCTTATATTTCTTTTTCATGTTGCCTTATATTTTTTTTTCTTTCTTTTTCTTTCATTCTTTCTCTTTCTTTTTTCTTTTTCTTTCTTTTGTCTTTCTTTTTTTCATTCTTTTGTGTTCATCTTTGTTGTCTATCAATTTTTACTTTTTCTTCTATAAATTTAATTTCTTCTTTTCATACATATAATTATTTCTCTTTATCTTTCTTTCTTTCTTTTTCTTTCTTTTTTCATTCCATCTATTTGTCTTTTTTATTAATTTGTTAATTTCTTTCCTTTATATAAATATTTACTTTTATCTATATTCTTATTGTTGCTCTTTCTTTCGTTCTTTCCTTTTATTTTATTGTCTTAGATTTATTTAAATGAATGCTTTTGTCAAATTTTTTACTCAACATTCAATTTCATGTTACAGACATTTTTCTTTTATTGTCTATTTCTTTCCTTCTATTTTTGTCTTCTATCCTTTCTTTCTTTCTTTCTTTCTTTCTTTTCCATTCCTTTTATTTTTTATAGATCTATTTAATTAAATGCTTTTGTCAAATTTTTTATTCAACCTTCTACTTCATCATCCAGACATTATATAAATAGGTTTCTGCAAAATATCATGTGTCTTTTGTTTATATCTTTTTTTAATAATTTCAAGTTTTTAAACTATACTACTCTATTTCCCACAATGACATTAATCTATAAATCAATTTAAATTGCTTATAAAAAATATATAGGCCAACATTGCCTCCATTCTTCTTTGATGTGCGATCATGGCCCTCCACAATTTCCTGTTCTTTGTAAGTTTTTTCAACACCTTCTTTTCTCATTATGCATCATAGAAATTACAAATCTCTCTCTTTGTCTTGTTAAGTATAAGGGTTTTTTTTTTGTTCCCATTTTCTCTAAAATTTTGTCATTGCTCACTTGTTCAGTCTGCAGTATTCTCAGCATCCTTCTGTAGAACAACATTTTGCTTACTTCATGTCTCTCCTTCATCTTTGATGAGACTCTTCATCATTCACTGCCATGCAGGATGACAGATATCATGTAACAGTTCAGTTCTCTTTTCTCTGTTTTTAACAAAGTTTTTCTCTATCTCAATATTATGCTTAGCTTTTGAAAAGCCTCTTCGGCAATCCCAATGTGTCTTTGGATTTCAGTATCACACTTTCATTCCTCAATAGGGAGAATCTTTCAGTAGTTTTCTGTGAAATCTTTCTTCTTATTATTATAATTATTTTTCTTCTTCTTCTTCTTCTTCTTCTTCTTCTTCTTCTTATTATTATTATTATTATTATTATCATTATTATTATTATTATTAATATTTTTTTTTATTTTCTTTGATTTCTGGCATTTACACATTTCTTTCCGGGTCCTGCCCAGAGAGCTAAGGTTAGAAATGGCATCATGAAACTTTCCACTGACAAAAAAAAAAAAAAAATTACATAGATAAAGCCCTTCGTAGAGTGTGGGCTGTACTTGTCAGAACAATTTTTTGTATCTCCTTGAGGCATGGACTTCCAGGAATCCCTTCAATTGGTCTACAGCAATCTTTTCCAACCAGTCCTAGGGCTTCAACTACAACAGGGATTGTTGATGTTCCCATATACCACATTTTCAAGATTTCTATTTCAAGGTCCTTGTATTTTGACAGCTTTTTGAATATCTTCAATGATACATTGCAGTCAGCAGGGACTGCCATATCAATAAGGAAGCACCATTTTTGTTTGTGGTCTTTAATAACAATATCTGGGTGGTTGGCCTTGATTGTTCTGTCAGTGTGTATTGTGTAGTCCCATAGAATTGTAACAAGTCCTATCTCCGTAACCGGGTCTGGGTGGTGTTGGTACCAGTTTCTTTCAGTTTCCTTCCTGTAGAAGTTGCAGATTTTCCAGTGCAGATATTGGCCCACTCTGTCATGTCAGGTTTTATATTCAGTGGGTGCCAGCATCGTGCAACTTGATACAAGATGATCAATCATTTCTGGATATTTATCACAGAATCTGCATTTTGGGCTGACACAATATTTTAGTATATGTGCTTGATAATTCCTAGTTAGCAAGCATTGGTCCTGCGCAGCAAGGATAAAACCTTCAGTTTCCGCTTTCAACCCAGCACTGCATAGCCACTGATGGGTATGGGTTTTATCTACATCAGCTTGTTTGGTACGGGCAGAGTATTGGCCATGAAGTGGTTTATCTTACCATCGCTTCTGTATCTGGTTGGTTGCATTCGTCTTTGCTGTCTTTTTAAAGTATTTTGCAGTTTCATCCAGTGTATTGTGTTGTAGCTGCATCTCTACGCCCATTTGAAACTCCATTTTGAATTTGTTGGCGTCTTTCATTATGGAGTAAAGACGCTTACTACTTTCATGTTCTTTGACACATACCATCATCCAGTATCTTTGGAGGCCAATTGTATTTTTGTAGGACAGTTCTAGTTGAACTAATCTTCTGCCTCCTTTGGATCTGGGCACATACAGATGATCAACATCAGCTTTGGGATAATGCATGCGATAGCAAGTGAGAAGCTTTCTCGTTTTGGCATTCATTCGCTTAATTTCAGCTATGGTCCAGTTAAGGACATTAAAGCTGTATTGCTCCACAGGGACAGCCAATGTGTTTATAGCTGATATTCTGTTTTTTGAGTTTAGTTCAGTATTTAGTACCAGACGCACGCACCTGTAGTACTCTTTTCTTATTTTTTCCTTCATTTGGGGGGTGTTGTATGCCATCTCCTTCGCTAATTCCTAGGTACTTATAAGCTTCATCATGCTCTACTTCCCTAATCTTTGTGACAGCGGGGGGAATGCTGTTTGTTTCGAAAAAGGAATAAGTACGGTTCGTCAGTACAGACGTGATCAACTTATACGTTGTGGAGAGACATGTTATTGGTCTATAATTTTTCGGGGCGTCTGTTTCAGTTGTTTTTGGTATGAGATATGTAATACCTTCAGTAATCCATTCTGGGATTTTATTGGGATTATTTACAAGCGTTGATAATGTTTTTGCAAGAATTTCATGGATAGATGAGAGATGATAAAGCCAGAAATTGGGCACCTTGTCATTTCCTGAGGATTTCCATTTTAGGGATTTCGTTAGAGCTTGCCTAACATCATCTGTGGATATATTTTCCCATTCTTGCAGAGGTGTATCCAGCAGTCGTTCTTCTTCACACCGTATCCATTCTGCATTTGGGTTATATTCCTTTGGGCTACTCCAAATATTTTCCCAAAATGTCTGTACATTATCAATCGATGGTGGCCTTTCAACATGTATAGGTGTTTTTCCAATTTCCCTGTAAAATTTCTTAAGATCCGTTCAGAATATTTTATTTTGGTGATAGAACCTACAACGTTTTTCGTATCGTCTTGTTCTCTGTGCTTTTAGCTGAAGTTTCTGTTTCAGCATTTCCTTGATTGATGGAATATCAATTAGGGATTTAATGCTATATTTCCGCTTGATCTTTTTGGATTTACGTGTGGAAATATTAGGGTTTCTGGTGAGCTCATCTAATATAGAAAGCTCACATCTGATTTGTTGTGATTTATTATTATTATTATTATTATTATGATTATTATTGTTATAATTATTATTATTTTTTCTTCTTACTCTTCTTCTTATTTTTCTGATTCTTTGTCTTCTTATTTTTTCTTCTTTTTCTTCTTCTTATTTTTCTCCTTCATATTATTATTTTTCTTTTTTGTTTTCTTATTTTATCTTTTAATTATTTCTTCTTCTTTTTCTTCTTCTTATTTTTCTTCTTATTATCATTTTCTTGTTGTTGCTCTTCTTCTTCTTTTTCTTATTCCTCTTCCTCTTTTTCTTATTATTATTTTAATTTTTTTTAAGATAAATCTTTAATTTTGATCTAATGGTTTAAAAACATAGATGGTAAAAAGGTGAACTGATATTATGCAACAGTTCCTTTCTCTTTGCTTTGTTTCTAATGAACTTTTTTGTCTCATAATACTTAGCTTAGCTTTTGAAAGGTATGTTTCTTTTTCTTGTCTATTACTTTCCTTCTCTTTTTGTCTTCTTTTCTTATCCTATTCTTTCCATTTACCTTCCTTCCTTCTTTCAATCTTTCTTTCCTTCCTGCCTTCCTGCCTTTTCTTTTTATTTATAGATTTATTTAAATGAATGCTCTTTCAAATTTATTTCATTCTTTTTTATTCAACCTTCCATTTCATGTTTCAGACATTATACAAATATGAATAGGTTTCTGCAAAATATCACAAATATATCTTTTGTTTATATATTTTTTTAAAATAATTTCCAATTTTCAAAAAAATCCCAGTCTATTTCCAACAATGACATTCATTTATAAATCAAACAAAATTGCACAAAAAAAAGATGGAATAAATTGTCTCTATTATAGTCTTATAAATCAACAATTTTTTTTATACTCAAAGGAGACTTTGAAAAGAGGATCTTTGTTGTTTATTTTATTTGGCTGTAAATTAGATGGAAATTAATGAGAGTAAATTTGGGGTCTACTCTTCCATTTTTCGACTTTACATTTGGCATTTGTTTTTTGGGGATTCTAATTTTGTCTCTTACAAAACAATCTTGTTGGCATTTGCTTATTTTCAGAAATTTATGTCTTTGAGAGGAATCTATTTTAGAGAACCATTTGTTATGCTTTTGTTTTTCATTTTTGGTAAGGCCAAAAATGATTGAAATAATTCTTTCATTTTAGGTTTATTTATTCTCACGAAATACCAAGGACATGTGCACGCACACTAATGCACATACACATGAATAAACAATCTTATATATACATGATTTTCAGGTTAGTTGTACAAAAACAAATAAATACTATGACAGAAAAGCCTGATAACTTTGAAAAAAGTTGAAAGAAATAATAGTAAACAATACATATACAGTAGCCTAAGAAAATTTTATAGCCAGAAGAAATAAACTACATCTAAATTAAAATTTAATTACGTAATCCCTATTCAACATAAACAAACAGTATTTGGAACTAGTAGAGAGTAGGTCCTCCATTTGTCACTTTCAGTGCATGTATTTGAATTTTCATGGATTTGATCAAGTTATCAACAATTGTCTGAGCCATATTTTGCCACTGCTTTAGCAATGTTTCTTTAAGGTTTGCCACTGATGTGATTTTGGTTCCACACTCTGAAAGTCTCCGGTCAAGGTGTTCCCAAACGTGCTTTATTGAATTCATGTCAGAACTTTCAGCTTCCGATGGCAGTGACTTGATTCCTTGTGATTCCTTCCATGCCTTTGCTACTTTTCCCGTATGATATGGCACTCCATCTTCTTGAAAAAAGTAGACATTCTTGTCAATCCGATTGGTTTCAAATAGTGGCAGTAGTCCTTTCTCTAATATTTGACAGTATTTTGGACCATTCAACCACTCATCATCAAGAATCAGCTCAGATTTCCCTCGAAAACAGACACCTTCCCACACCATTACTCCAATCCCTCCATGTTTCACAGTTGCCTGAATACATTCAGTGTCCCAAGTTTCATTCTGATTTATGCAAACATAAACCAATCTCAAATTAGAATATTGTAGAATTTACTTTCATCTGACCAAATTACAGACTGCCAAAATTCATAATCTTTGCTCTTGAATTCTCTTGCCCAGTCCATACAAAGGTTCCTGTTAACCTCTGAAATCAAGGGCTTTTTTCTTGCAACTCTTCTTTGATAGCCTAGCTCTTTCAGAATCTTTTTCACCACATATGGTGATATTTCCATGCTTTTGGTGACATTTTTGACATCCTGACAACAGTTTCTGAGGACTTCCCTATTCAGTGCCATTTTCGTTCGCTCAGAAACGATGATTGGTCTTCCTGAATGTTGTTCCACATGACAATGGCTTTCTTCATTAAATTTATTGACAATATTATTAACCGTTTGACGATTAACCTGGAAAAACCGAGCATTTTCTCTGTTTGACTTGCCACACTGATGACATCCTATTATTTGCCTTCGTTGAAACTCACCAATTTCCTTACTTTCATGAACTTTCATTGCAAAAATATAAGTCAACTATCGTTCATAGATTAGAGTAGCTTGAGATGTTATTAAACAAATCAAAATTTCTGTAATCAAGGGCGGTTAAAAACTTATCATAGCCCACTGTATAACTTCAAATAAATATAATATATATATATATATATATATATATATATATATATATGTGTGTGTGTGTGTGTGTGTGTTAGGGTAATTTACCCATGCACACATGGACTCTCCCAGTTATAAATAGGATCATGTACTGCCTTTTGGAGAGGGAAGTTTCCAGCAGTCAGCTCTGACAGTTGGACCGAACATTCTTGCTGTAACATTCTCGTTTGTATATGTTTGTATTACTGTTTCACTTAATATATTTGTTTAAATCAATTCATCCCTTGTGTCTTTATTTCTGACCATAACTAGGCCACAGCAATATATTTACAAATAAAATATACATCAACCCACAATTTGCAAGAAACCTTAAGAAAAATTCTGGTCAAAATCACTAAAATTCTATATACATCACATTATCTTGTATATTAGAGAAGCCTTGTATATTAAACATCTCTCCCCTACTATAAACCTCACCTTATTTAACAATGGAAATGGAGAGTTAAAAGATTTTTAAAAATAGAAAGATGATAATGTAAATTCCAGTTGTGCTCAATGCATGATGTCTTGTAATAAACGCTCCTAAAATAATAATAACAGCACAAAAATAAAATACAATTTAAATCATCAAAACATCACAAAAACTAACATAACAAAAAAGAAAATTACATTGAAAATGGCTATAGAAATGGCTGAAGGCACTTGGGACAATGAAAATGATGGAAAATTTCTGTACACCTTCACTCTTACAAAACAGAAAGATGTAAGGATGCTGAAAAAACTAAATCACAGATTTGTTAATCTTCCTTGTTTGTCATATTTAATTAAAATGTTTAAAAGAATGGTTACAGCCCAAATATATAATTATATATATATATATATTATTAATAGAAATCTTATAAGTATAATAACTATACTCACTCAGAAAACTTTCGTTGTATTGATTTGCAAATAAGCCAATACGAAAGGGAAAAAAAAAGGTACAAAAAAAAGAAAGAATTAAGAACATGTATGTTAAACAAAAATAATCATCAAGCATACGAGTTCAAGGCCCAAAGAAAAAAAACCCTGATGCAAGTAGGCAAAAGAAGTAAATAAAGGGCTCAATACAATAAGTAGAGCAGACCTAGTTAAACCTAGAGAGTCAGACAAACTGGCCAGCATTCCCTGACGTTCCGCTTAGGTGAAACCTTTGTAGGTTTGTTTGGCTCTCTAGGTTTAACTACTAATATATATATATATATATATATATATATATATATATATATATATATATTACTATTCACATTCAATTTCACTTGTACATATTTTTAAGTGAAACACTTTTTACAGAGTGCACAGTTACAACACTCTGATCTTAGTCAAGGCTGCTGGCTATCAATATTTTGATCCAGCTGCTTCCCAGATACTACACTTTGATTCTAATCAGAAGACAATGGAGTAACTGTTTAATCATAGCCAGAGATGACCTTGACTATTGTAAGAATGAACCAATTCATATGAAAAAGTCATCACAACATGCCAAAGTGGAACTTGTCAAAATTATCTTAAATCGTTCCTCTTAGGTCAGATTCTCCCCTAATTTTTTTCTTGCACCTCAGCCCACCACCCAACACACTACATATATTTTTTATTCATCTAGATATCAACTTTAAGCATATTTCAGTAAATATCATATTGCTGACCTATAATTTTCTTTTTAAAAGTCTCCAAATATCACAGTGTCCAATATGACATTATGGATCGGAAGTTTATTACTAATGTCCCCTGTTGTTAAGCTCCCAGCTTGAATGAGTTGGAGTGTATCTCTTTGAAATACCTTTTAGCCTGGTAAATATTGTAAACAGAATTTTACATTGAATAGAAATAAACATCTTCATCATGACTTACTAAAAATTTGCAATTTTAGCAATTAGGCTTGTATATTTTTCCTATTCTATGGTGTTGGGCATTGCCTGAATGGCAGTAACAAAGATTGTCATCAGGTCATATTTGGTCCTTTGATTAGATGCTTAAAAGGCTGCATGTCATATTTTATTTAAATGTTATATTTGACAAGAGCAAAAAAAATCTTTCCACTACTAACAGTGCAATTAATCAGAGCTGCATACTTGCTTCTATTGAATTAGGGTTTGGCTCACACTTTGCCAAGGTTTGTGCTTTGATAATGGGGAGGCCATCTGGTTAGGATTTAATCAATGTTGATTTTTAAAGGCAGATCTTCTAGTAAATAATGTCAGAAGAGTGCTGTCCACAAAAGAGGCAGAAAATGTTAGCAGAATCAGACTGCAGAAATCGGGTGTGCCTATAAAATCCTACCAACATAAATATACACACAAACGTAAACATGGCTGAATAGAAAATTACATTGAAACAAAGGTTACATATTGAAAAGGTGTCTGTTTACATATAATCACACACAAAATACACATGCACACAATCAAGCCTGAGCAGGATGGGAGATGAGACTAAAGTAACATATTACAACTTAAAATAGAAAGGAAAAGTGGGTTTTCTAGCAAATGATGTCAGACGAGTGTTGTCAACATTGAAAAGAAAATTAAACTGAAACAAAAGTTACACACTGAAAAGGTACATGTTTCATAGAAGAGAACATGACTAAAGATTGTGTGTATGCTATCCTGTGCAACTGTGGAAAAAATATAAAGGTGAGACAGGCCGCCCCCTTTAGCTAAGGCTTCAAGAACACCAGAAAGCTGTAACATGAGGAAGTGGAAAAATCAGGCCTGGCTGACCACATATGAAGAGAAAAGGGAGATCACCACCCTCTGTGGGATCAGGTTGTGATCATAGACAAAGAACACCATTGGAAAATTTGTAAACTTATGGAATCAGCACATATTCTAGGCCATAAAAATCTCCTGAGTTGACCAAGCATAGAAATGAATACAATATGGGAACCAGTAATAAAGAGTGCCAGAGAAAAGCAATAATAACAATGAAAATTGCAATATGAGCTCTGTTAAAAAATATAATTTAATACCACTGAATATGATCACCTGTAAAAAATATAATATAATACCCAGAAAATTCATACACAGATGTCCTTAAGGACACATGACACAGTGGATATAGGCATTAGCTAGATCCAGTGACAGGAACCAAAGAGTGCGAGTTCAATACCCAGTTAAGCCAGTGGAGAACTTTCAGAGGGAAATTAACAGGAAATAACTGATAACTGACATCCATTAGACATGGCATGTGGAACTAGAACAGTCTACCCCAGTAAGCAAAATAAAGGGTTCAGTTCGATATTCCAGTTGAAAAAGGCCAGAGCTTACAATGGCTGAAACGTGATAAATATGGCGATGAAGACAATAGTCTGAATAATATAAATAGTGTACATATTCATATATCATCAACAAACACAGCCACCTTAAATCCATCAGTCTACTAAGGCTGCTAGCTAATCCCTATTGCAGACGCCTGCTCAGGCATATTTGTGTTTGTTCAACACCCACATACTGCAACTATGCTGAGCAAACATTAGTTACAGTTTCTGGGAGAGAGTGCATTATCTAGTGTCATGGGTCCTTACCTATAACTACAGAATGAACTTTTCCTAACACTATGTATACTACACCTCTCAAGAGAGAGGGACGAATCGTGTTGAGCCGATAGTAGTTCACTCCAAACCAGACTGACAGTCATACTAAAACCTTCCACCTCTTGTATTATTATTTTGTGTAATATACCTTTGTTATTTCTAGTCTTGTGTTTGTGTTGTTCTTCCTTGGTCCTAACCTGGACCATAACATCTGGTATGATCAATAGTCTGAACAAGGCTAGCAGACTCAAACATTCAGTCACAATGACTTGTGACTTCATGCTAGCACAATCACCAAAGGACCCCAATGGTTCCATCTACCCACAAGTGAACACATGTTATGGTTTTCAGGTACTTTCCAAAGTTGCTGCAGACCGATAACGTCAAGAAGGCACCTTCCTGACAAATCAACCATGGTGAGATTTGAACCCTGATCTCATGGTCAGAAAGCAATTGTTCTAACCACTCGGCTATGTGCGTGCCCATATAATACATATAATAACACACGCAATACACATGCGCACACACAAACACACATATGCACACACACACAAACATTCCTGAGCAGGGTGGGAAATGAAACTGAAGTAAGACATTACAACTTAAAATGGAAAGAAAAATACTAACAGTAAGAGGCTCCGATTGCAGCAAACATTGAAAAAATATGGTACTATATTCCTGGTACATCATGGCTGTTGTGGCCTTGTTAGGGCCAGAAATAAAGACACAAGAGATGAATTGAGTTAAACAAATATATTAACAGAAAACAGTAATACAAACATACAAACAAGAGTGTTATAGCAAAAATGTTCGGTCCAACTGTCAGAGCGGACTACTGGAAACTTCCCTCTCCAAAAGGCAATACCTGCTCCTATTTATAGCTGGTAGAGTCCATGTGTGTGTGGGTAAATTACTATAACAATGGTATATAAAATCTCTTAATGTAATCATTCATGGGTTGGTGTAATTGGCTCCATGCCCAACACCTGTACTCTGAGGAAAAGTTTGTTTTCTGTATTCCTTTCTTTATATAAGCACATGTTTTCATACTAAGTTCCATCTTTCTGGCTTTGTAAATTCAGAGTTTTCTTTCTCTTAGACTGGTTGCCAACCAAGGCTAAAGAGACCAGTCTACCTTAGTATTTAATCTATAGCTGGAGGGAGAAGTGTATTTCCCAAGTGTATTTGCATGAAAGTAAATGTAACAAATGTAATTTGAAATTGGCTTACCAATTTCTCATTCTGAGCTGTTACTATTACACCACCCATACATCCATACTCACACACAAACACAGACATATAACCACAGCTGCAAATACATGTCCACACAAATATACCTAAGCAGGATGGGAGATGAGACTAAATTTCCATATTAAAACTTTTCTTACATGCAAATAAAAGATAATAGGAATAAGATCCTGTTGCAAGAGACATTGACAAAATATGACATAAAATCATTGTTATATTTTAAAATAAAATCTTTTATTCCTTTATGTCAAAGGTTCGGCATTTTGTCTAATATCGTCTTTTATTCATATAAATTCATTGCATCATTATTCAGTCATTAAAGTAATTTTCATTTCTTTCTATCCCTTTATACTAACTTTCAGCTAAATTGTGTAACTTCCTTCATATGGGGTTGATGCAAAAGTTTCTGACATTTGCTCTAACACATCATCTTTTATTCATATAAATTCATTGCATCGTTATTCTGTGAGCTGAAAACTCTGATGTTACCATTTGTAGTAGGGCTGCCATAGCATTAACTTTTCTTTAGAGTTTTGGATATTTTTTTCAAGGAATATATAAAGTACCAAAATGTCAACACAAATATATATATATATATATATATATATATATATATATATATATATATGTATATATATATATATATATATACAGATAGATTGATAGATAGATAGATAGAAAGTCATAAAAAGTGAGGGGAAAATGTAGTCAAATGAGATGGGCTTGAACTTTTTCTCTTTCTGTTATGTTCCTTCAGGATAGTCACGGTTCTCCTTTACTTCCTTTATTTGGCTGCTCTTGGCCATACTTGCTCCTTAAAGACATCTCTTTGTCTTTGAAGTATTTTTTCTGTACCCTTGCTCAGATTTGTTGGTGAATTCATCTGCCTCACTTATCTTCCATGTCCTAGTGCATATTGAATTTTCCAAACCTTATTTCATCATTATGTGCCCCCAAAATTTCAGCCATATCATTCTGATTGTGAGCAGTGTTTTTTTTTTTTTTGTACTTTCCTTAAAACTTCCTCGTTTGTCACATTCTCTATGATATTTTTAAAATCCTTTAGTGAAACCACATTTTAATGATTGCAGTTCCTTTCTGAATCTATGATAAAATTGTCCAGTGTTCAATACTGCATACAGAGGCATAGATCATTTGCAACAGTTCTTCTTCGTTTCTAATGTTATCTTTCAGTATTTCAGTTTCTAAAGAAGCATCTTTTGCTATTTCTCTGTTTCTTTGAATTTTTATTTATACATTGCAATATTCCATTTTACTCCCAAACATAAGATGACAAAATACATGATTAGTAAACAGTCATGTTTTTTTGTACTATATCCATTCAGTAAATGAAAAATCATGGACATTGTTAGTTTACCACCCCCTGATGATAATCACAAATGGTGAGATACTGAATTACTGCCCCCTGATGATAATTACAGGTGGCATAAGTTTTGAAAGAATCTTCCTCTTTCCATGTTCACCTCAGTAGCTTTTCTTCCACCTGTCAGCATGTGAAAGCTACTGAAGATTGCCTTGAACTCTTCACTTTTAATTTCATTTCTCTTTTTTTTCTTTTTGTGATATGTCCTATTAATATATTTGTCTTATTTTTTCCTGAGACTCACATGAGTCCACTAATATTGTTTACGGTACTAGGAGCATAAAGCACTGACTATAAAACGTTCACACTTCATATCAAAAGTGTTGAATCCTGCTAAAACATCCATATCCTTTTTAATCATTTTAGTTTTAAACAATCTTTTTTCTGATAATAACTTTCCCAGTCTCTGTACCATGACCCATTTGCTTGTTTGATGTCTCCTATTGCTTATCTTTCCTTCAGTATATCCCTGTGAGTGTCAAGTTCTCCAACTTTCCTCATGATATATCCAAGAAATTTTGACTGTTTTTTTTATGGTAAGTATAAGTGAATATTTTGTTCCTATTTTCATTAAAACTTCCTTATTGCTCAAGTGTTCTGTCCATGGTACTCTCAACATTCTTTGTATCTTGGAACAAATAGCTTTTCCCAACTTTCTATCCTTTGTAGTTCTAAGTGATCTTTGTTCCTTTATTAATCTTCCCTGTCTTTGTTCCAACATTCATTTACATAAACTCGTTATGAAGATTGCTCGCTATTTCTTGCTGCCATCTTCCCTCCAGTATCAAGCAACCAACACTGATTAATAAGCATTCTTATAAATTACCATAAAAAGCCTTAATCCATATACCAGAAATTTCAACTCTTTCTTTTTAGTTTTAAGTATAAGTGTTCTATTCATAGTATTCTAAGCATCCTTCTGTAGTGCCTAATTTCTGCTGACTGAAGTCGTCTCTTCATCTATGAAGAAATTATCCAGCATTCACTACCATATGGAAAGGGACATTTTGTACACTTGTACGGCACACTTTTTTCATTTCTAATGCTATTTTTCAGTAAATACCTTGCTTAGTTTCTGAAAAGCATCTTTTCCCTGGCTATGCACTTTTGGATTTCTCTATCACTCTTTCTGTCTTCTTTAACCAAACAGCAGAATTTCTACATTTGCTTGATTTTGACAACCCCAATGTGTAACTTAAACTTTGCTGTGCCCCTTTTACTTATAACCATAAGACAACAGAATAAATGATTAGTAAATTGATTTTTCTTCATTTGTGGCTCTTTATGACATGACCAACCATGGTTCTCTACAATTCCTATCAGACTAAATCAAATATGAGATGTTCATAATTTTTTCCCCTGTCTATATCATAGTTTCTGTTCTTTTGTTACTGCATCATATTGATTTTGACATCCCCAATGTGTAATTTACAAATTGAGCTGTCCATTTTTCTTACAAATGGAGATGAAAGAATACATGGATGGCAAATTGAGTATATAACAGAATAATGGTAATAGTTAGAAAAAGAGTTTTATTTTATTTTTGGAAGATTATCCTTATCGTGAAATGCAGTGTGTCTGGTAGATAATAGATCAGACATGTATTGAACATCCCAGGATAAAAATAAAATAGGGTAAGTAACCATAGACATTATTGAATCATTGTCAGGGAAACAATCAATTTGGCTAACTGGAATTGTCTGTTGTCATCTCAATCCCAAGAATAACCTGAAGATTATTGCTGAATAAAAAACTGCAGAAAGCAATACAAAAGAAAAATGCTATTTTCATCACAATTCTCAGATTGTTTTCCATCCTATGACACTTATGGATTGGAAATTAAGACAGAGCTCCTAAAAAAATATGAACACTTGTTCCCTGTTTCCAAGAGCCAGTCTGATTGGGACAGTAGCTTTCTAATTTGACTCTGAAAGCAAACCAACAGTCGTCATTTAAATTTAGCCATAGCAACATTAAATAATATAAAATGTGATTAGCATGGTAGAAAAAATGAAAGAAGAAATAATATGAAAGAAAAAACTGCTTAAAGCTGAATATTAATATATTGGGTAACCAAAATGTCTGTTCTGTTTTTATTATCAATTGGCATTAGGAGTGCTTAGTTTTTATCAATTTGACTTAAAATGCCCATTCTGATTGCATTGTAACAGGTGCTAGATTTTATGTAATTAAAATTAGCCTATCTTTGTTTATGCATAATACTGAACTTAAATGTGGATATAAATAATAAAACTAAGAGTTCTTGTGTCTGTATATATATATATATATATATATATATATATATATATACAGACACACACACACACATATATATATATATATATATATATATATATATATATATATATATATATATTAGGTTGTGCAAAAATAATGTCGTTTTCTCACATATGTTACTATGTGAGAAAACGACATTATTTTTGCACCAACCTAATATATATATAAATAAGAAATATAGTCTTAAGGTGTGCTATATTTATGGGATAAAGTGCTCAATATCAGAGACAGAGCGTGTGTAAATATAAAAGTGAACATAGAAGTCAATACTTAGAGGTGACAGTCTGTTTCATGCTAGATGCAATCATCAGGCCTGACAATTGCATCTAGCATGAAACAGACTGTCTCCTCTAAGTGTTGACTTATATATATATATATATATATATATATATATATATATATATATATATATATATATAAATAAGCAATGCACATGTGTGAAATGAAATTAAAAATATAAAACAGGGTAAATTGCTGCTGTTTATATATATATATATATATATATATATATATATGTATATATATAGGGTAAATTGCTGCTGTTTACATATATATATATATATATATATATATATATATATATGTATATATATAGGGCAAATTGCTGCTGTTTACATATATATATATATATATATATATATATATATATATATATATTCATATATAGGGCAAATTGCTGCTGTTTTATATTTTTAATTTCACACATGTGCATTGCTTGTTTTTGATTTTGTTGACTGCACAGTATAGTAGGGGTTGTTGGGCAGAATCTGTGAGAAAACGAGCACTATGACACAATTCACTCTGCCAGAAATTTGGAAACAGCATTATGTACTGCTTAGCATTCATGCCAGTATCTCCAATATAAACATTTTTGTGTTTTGGTGTCAATATGAGGACATTGCAGAGGATCTGGAAAGAGTTGGATGAGTCTAATGCTGATTACGAAGGCAACTCAGAAAACTCACTCTGATCATTCTGATAAGAAAAGAATCCCGAATTTGTTTGTGGGAACCTCAGATTCAACATGGAGACCTACATCAAGTGCCTTGAGGAGGTAGTACTGCCCTGAGTATTTTGATGACATTACTCTGTCAGGCTGCAAAATATTATCTGCCCTTATATATGTATTGTCACTTAACTACTCTGTATGAACAGAAAAATAAAACCAGTTCTTGACCAGCATGCAGACTAATCTATTATCCACTTCTTTAGCTCAAAAGATACCGATTCCATAATGGTATCTCTGGTGGAAAATGTGACAATCAAGTAAGATATTTTTCTTTCCATTATCATCATTGGCATCATTACTTGCAGTGTTTCATGTCTGACTTATGGACATAAGTCAATAACTTATTAACTTTAATATCTGTAACATGGGCAAGTTATTTTTAATTTCTCCTGTCTTGCATTTTGGTTTCAGTCACTTTATCACTGACATAAAGTTTCCACCCTATGCATTTTCTGTAAATACTTTCTTCTTGCTCTTTAGTAATATTTCCGTTTTCTAATTCTTCTACAGCCAGTAATCTCTTGTGCCTTAGTGGCTTTATGACCTTGCATGGGATATGGGATGAATTGTCTTAAAATAGGAAAGAAAAAATGAACTATTTCATATATAATTGCAAATAAATGTTGTTCTGTAAACGTAATATGGAGTCTACATATCTCTTCATACCATTCAATTTCAGCTCAAGTTCAATCGACAAGCTTTACTAATGCTAAGAATCGTTGAGTGGAATATTCCTTTTCCATCACTAATCCTTATGACTTTCACATATATCTTGTCGATTATTATATATATATATAATGTTGTTCGTGTCATGTTATATCATGTCATTCTATGGTACCAGATAACATAAATTAGATCAACTGAGGACAGTTTTGAGTCTTTTCTTGAAAAATTCTTTACATATACAGAAAGTAGCACTGGCTGCTCGATTAATGAATGTTGAATGTTTCATTATAAGGAAACAGTTAATAATACATTACCATTCTTCTTAGCCTGTGAAGGTCTGTTCTTAAACATAGGCCATGACAGACCATGAGGCGTAATGAGCCATTACCCTTCCCCATTGACCCAATGTGTGTTAGCCGGAGCAGACGTGACATGCTTGGTTGATCATGTCTCTTCCCTTCATGATTACCCACGGAGATTTGTTCATTAGTGAATGTACTGAACATGACTGGAATTTGAAATTGGCTCTCCAATTTCTCATTGTGAGCATTTATTCATTACACCATCTGCACATCCATGCTTGCAACACCTGCTATTTCGAAGCAACCATCCATCTAGATATTGACCAGGCTAACATTGCTTAACTCTGGTGATCAGATGAGGACTGGTCTATTGCAGTGATATGGACATAAGTCACCATTATCATTATACTCTTTTTCTTGACATTATTTCTTTTATCCTCCCAAAATTCTGTGCCCATCCATCTTTTATGCATTAGATTTATCAGTGGTGACCCTATATTTTTGGGGCCCTGAACCTTGAACAGATATGGGGACCCCTTCACAACTTGCACCAATAGATTTGAGTTTCTGACTGCCAACATGTTGGCTATGAATATATTTTGGTGAACTCAATGAAACCATACAGCTGAGGATCCAGGTATTGTAAGAAAATTTTGAAATTTGACTAATTACAGGGGAATTTGAAGGCAATATGAAATGTTGGTATTTGAACATATTTTTTTGGCAAATATTAGCTACTTCAATCCATTAGTTTATGATTCTATCACTGAAATAGCCGTATAGAAATAATAAACACTTAAAAAAAAACATTGCTTTTGTTGAAAAATTCACTCATTAAAAAAAGTTGCTTTAGGGGCCCCTCTAGGATTAGGGGCCCTGAAGCTTAAGCTTCATTAGGTTTCATAGTAGATCCGACAATGAGCTTTATATTTAAAAACGGAAGGAAAAATGCACAGATATGTTGTGGTAAATTTTCTCATCATTAGAGTACATTGGATACAGATGTATGTATGTGTGTGTGTGTATATATATATATATATATATATATATATATATATATATATATATATAGAGAGAGAGAGAGAGAGAGAGAGAGAGAGAGAGTAAGAGATAAGTGTGCATGTAAGTGTATGTAAAGAGTTTAATATGCTTATGCATGATTTAGTATGTAATTTCTGCGAGTTAGCATTAATTTGCATATACAAAAAATTCTTTTGTATCACAGAGAAATAAAACAAGCCATTATATATATATATATATATATATATATATATATATATATATATATATATAGAGAGAGAGAGAGAGAGAGAGAGAGAGAGAGAGAGAGAGAGATAAGTATGCATGTAAGTGTATGTAAAGAGTTTAATATGCTTATGTGTGATGTGATATGTAATTTCTGGCAGTTAGCATTAATTTGCATATACAAGAAATTCCTTTGTATCATAGAGAAATAAAACAGGCCATTATGCCTATTTAAAAAAATGTTATCTTAATAAAAAATGAAGGCAACCCATTATGGAGAAAATACCTTGAAGGAATATTAATAAATAATCATCATATAATAAATACCCAGCAAACACAAGTCTTTGTATCACAAATATATGTGTAAATCACTATACTTAATATATGCTTGTAAAATCCAAACATTTGTAGATGGTTTAACTTAGTATTACACATTTACTTTCAATGCTCGTCATATCAATCATGCAATTAATATACACAAATATACACAGTATTCCTGTATAGCAGTAACTATTGAACAATCACATCACAGATAAAGAAGAGACTTGAGGCAAAAGAAATAGGGTTCTACAGAAGGATGCTGAGAATACCAGAAATCAGAAAGACACAATTGAAATTATAAGGGCAGATAATGAGGAGAATTTAACACTCACAGGATATGTTGAAGTCAAAAGGGGCAGACCACACTAGTACTAATAGTCATCTTAGAAATAGGTCTGTGTCAATCTACTATGTTTTCTAGGTCCTAAACAGGGCAGATATATATTTAGCAGATAACCTCTTAACTACTACCCACGTCATGTATGTCTGGTTTCTTCAGTGGCCATGTCTCTTGTTGTCACTCTCCTTTCTAGCTCATAGCTGTCAGCTTATATCCTTTTGACCAGGCTCTGAGATTCAGGCATGAACATTGGTTTCAACTAACCTCAATAGTCTCTTTGTGTTCATTTTTTTGATTAACCAAAATTATTTTATTTTCTGGTGTACCTTTCTTTTTCATTTCTTTTTTTTTCATATAATGCGGAGCCAGTTTTCTTTTTATAGAGTTATAGACATAAATAAGTAGGCACTGGTCCTGCAAAATTTCAGCTGAATTCAATCTTTTCTTGCTTCTCTTTTTATTTGAGGGCAGCTTTCTTGTTAGTTGAGAGAGAAGTGTGTTGAGAAAAGATTAGAGAAAAAGAGAAAGAAAGAGATAAGGGGTTTAAAGAAAAGTGTAAATGCCTTATTTTAATTTGAATTCTTTTTATTTTTCTTCTTCCTCTTTTTATTTGAGGGTTGCCCTCTCGTTAGTTGAGAGAGAAGTATATAGAGAGACCTTCAAAGTGAGAGAGAGAGAGAGAAGTTGAGAGATAGAGAAAGAAAGATATAAAGGTTTTAAAGGAAAGCACAAATTTAATTTCAATTCTTTTTATTTTTCTTCCTCTTTTTATTTGAAGGCTGCCATCTACTTAGTTCAGGTCTTTATCCCAATTTATATAAGTGTTATGTTAATTTGCTCATCTACACATGGACTCTCCCAGCTATAAATAGGAGCAGGTCCTGCCTTTTGGACAGGGAAGTTGCCAGCAGTCAACTATGACAGTCAGACCAAACATTCTTGCTGTAACACTCTCATTTGTATATGTTTGTATTAATGTTTCTGTTAATATATTTGTTTAACTCAATTCCTCTCTTTGTGTCTTTATTTTTGGCCCTAACAAGGCCACAACAAAAAGTTAAAAAAGTAAAAGAGAATGATAAAGTATCACTAGTAATGCCATCCTCATTGTACAAATACTTACAGCCATAAACAACCAAACAAGAAACAGCTAAATATCTTATAAACATAGACAATGGAAAAGATGCAAATTTGCTGTTTGTATTTTATAATATGATACTAATATATGAATATTGCATGCATTATTATTGGATACAGTTAAGTAAAACATAAGTTTTATCAAAATCATGTTTATTTTAAATATAACTGTACTTTTTCACTACAGTAAGTGGATATATAGTTTGATCAATGGCATAGCCAGAGCCAGCAGTACAAATGCTAATTTTATATCGCATGTATGATGTGACACCCCTTAAAATTAGGTCTTCAAAAGCTGCATGATATACGAGTACATAATATTTTATAATATTTTTTATTTTTGCCAAGGTGAATCAGTTGAAATAATGAAACACTAGAAACTTTTGATAATCCTAACTTTGGAATTTCATGTTTTTTATCTGTCTATATTTCTGAGATGAGGTATTATGTACACTATTTACATTATTCAGACTATTGTCCTCATCTTTGTCCCCATATTTATTACAACGTTTCGGCCTTTCAGTATCTGTCTATATTTCTGAGATGAGGTATTATGTACACTATTTACATTATTCGAACTATTGTCCTCATCTTTGTCGCCATATTTATTGCAACGTTTCGGCCTTTCAGTATCTTTCTATATTTCTGAGATGAGGTATTATGTACACTATTTACATAATTTGGACTATTGTCCTCATCTTTGTCGACATATTTATTACAATGTTTCAGCCTTTCAGTATCCTGTCTATATTTCTGTGATGAGGTATTATGTATACTATTTACATTATTCGGACTATTGTCCTCATCTTTGTCGCCATATTTATTTCGTTTCTCAAGGACACATGGCACAGTGGATAAAAGCATTGGTTAGATCCAGTGACAGGACCCAAAGAGTGTGAGTTCAATACCTAGTTAAGGCAGTGGAGAACTTGCAGAGGAGAATTAACAGGAGATAACTGATAACTGACAACTGGCATCCATTAAACATGGCACATGGAACTAGAACAGTCTACCCTAGTGAGCGAAATAAAGGGTTCAGTTCAACATTCCAACCACCTGAAGAAGGCCGGAGCGTACAACGGCTGAAACATTGTAATAAATATGGTGACAAAGATGAGGACAATGGTCCAAATAATGTAAATAGTGTTCATGTTTTTTCTTCTGATATTGCCTTATCATAAGTTCTTCATTTATTGACAGCAATACCTTTTTCTTTCAGTCATCAGCACTGAAACAAAATGGAGATTACTAAAAATTATAGACTACTAGGTTAAAAGCCATTCTATTGGACAGTATTTAAGTTAGCTCCTACAATAGATCTTTTGATTGGGCCTTCAACACAATAGGTAGGAAGGCAACAATAATCTACAAAGGAACTCAAAACTGTTTGCTGCATTTAATTATTGCATTAATATTTAAGCTAATCTTTTAAAAGTTCAACAATAATTCTTCTGCTACCAATTAAGTTAAAGACAATTTGATGTACATAAGTACTTATGTTTTGTACAAAGAATTATTTTTATTTCATGGCTGACTTTTGTTGGATTTTGCAATTAATTTTGATTATTCCCAAATTTATTTCCAAGTTATAAAAATATTTATTGTACCCAAAAATTTGTCTCTAGGAGTAGAGTTGAAAAACTGAGACACACTGATATTTACATTTATTATAGAGATGTTACTTGTGGGAAGGAACATATTTTGATTTGAATTTTTATGGTTTATCAACCCTTGGAGAGTTATTGAAACATATTTTGAGGATTGAATGAATAATGTATTTTTTACAAGTGTTTATCAAAAAATGTTTGGGAGATAACAATGATTTTTCTAGATGCAAGTACTGTTATTTAACCCATACCTGGGAGGAAAAGTGATTTGGAATATCATGTTTTTTTTCTGATATAGCCTTATCATAAGTTATTGACAGGAATACCTTTTTAAATCATCAGCACTGAGTGGAAGGTACTAAAAATTATAAAATATGTTATTCATGGGAAGGAGGATATTTTGATTTTTATGGTTTACCAACCCCTTATGTGTTATTTAAAGCCAAAACATATATTTTGAGGATTGTAAGAATAATGTTTTTTTTTTTGCAAGGGAGCATTAACAAATATTTGGCAGATAATAATGATTTTTCTTGATACAAGTACTGTTACTTAACTCATAGCTGGAAGGAAAATTGATGGATTTGCACCTTTCCTAGAGATATTTGTGTGTAAGCGAATGCAACAATCTTGACTGGAATTCAAAACCAGCTTGCTGAGTTAAGAGCAGTTATAAGTTATAGCAGGAGGCATGCTGTTAAGATTCGGGCAGAGAATTAATCAGAATAATTGTTCTGGTGCATGTTGTAATGAGGGAGATTGTATCTGTCATTTAGTTATTGGGGGTAAAATGGCTTTGGCCAAATTGGTAAACGCCGAAGTCTTTATTGCTGCTTAATTCAAAGATTGAATCAGTGGATCACTCGATGATACTCTAAAGAGAAAGAAGTTAGACTTGACGATTCCACTTTATTTCCACAAGTTTTTTATTTTTACTAATTTTATTTGGGGAATAAAAATTTGGAGATAACAGACGCGGATTTTAACTTTTTTTTTATCCCAGTTATTTGGCTCTCCTCGTGATATCTGATACAAAAAAGAAAATGTAGGAAGAAGAGTATCAATCGATGTCTGTTATCTGGGTTTGACATAAAATGGATTTCAGCTGAAATGATTCCAACTTCATGAGTGAAAGAAGTCACCCAGAGGATAGAAAGGTTAGGAAGGAAAATCCTGTCAGTATTAGAAAGGGCAATAACAGCTAACTGTTTGGTCAATGAGTGCTGAATGTTTTCTACATAGAAAAGGTTATTTACACTATTTACATTGTTTAGACTGTTGCAATATTCTTAGTTGCAATATTTACAATGTTTCAGCCATTGTACACTCCAGCCTTCTTCAGATGACTGGAATTTTGAACTGAACCTTTTATATGCCCCACCTGGGTAGATTGTTCAAGTTACACATATCATCCTTCTTATGGATGTCTCAGTATAAGTTATCTCCCTTTAACTCAACTTTCCAAGTTTTTGTTCACCTCAGCTGTAGCCAGGTATTGAACTCACAACTCTTTGGGTCAAGTCACTAGATTCAACCAATGTTTTTGTCCAACAAGCCATGTGTCCTTGAATATGGCAATGAAGATGAGAACAACAGTCCGAACAATGTAAATAGTGTACATAGTTACAATACCTCATCTCAGAAATATAGACTGTAAATATGACGATAAAGAGAGGACAACAGTTCAAACAATGTAAATAATGTAAATAGTGTACATAATACCTCATCTCAGAAATATAGACAGTGAATATGGAAATGATTAATCTTACCATTTTCCTTCCTCTATGTGCTGCATCGCTTCAGGACATAGTTGATTATGACTCTCTACAATTTCCTATCCTTTGTAGATTTTAAATCTTCTCTTTTTTTATCACTTCAAAATCTTGTCCCACCAACCATTTACTCAAGCTCACTAGGCAGGTTATGATTTGGTTTCCTCTGTTCATCTTGCTTTCAATGTACCCTGTGAGTATCAAATTTTCCAAGTCGTCTTTCCTCATTATGTGACTTAGAAATTTCATCTCTCTTTGATATTATATAAAAGTATCTTTTTCATTTTCTCCCTTCTTTTGTCATTGCTCACATATTTGGTCCATGATATTCTCAGCATCCTACTGTAGAACCACATTTCTGTTGCTTCAAGTCTCTTCTTCATCTGCAAGGAGATTGTCCAGCATTCACTGTCATACGAGAGGACAGATATCATGTAACAGTTCAGTACTCTTTTCTTTGTTTCTGTTGCTTCAAGTTTCTTCTTCATCTGTGAGCAGATTGTCGGCCAATCACTGCCATATTGGAAGTATATTTCATAACAGCAAATTGCTCTTTTCTTTGTTTTGTAACAAAATCTTTCTGTTTTTAATACTTTGCTTTGTTTGTGGAAGACATCTTCCACTCTCCAAGTGCACCTTCAGATTTCACTGTTGCACTTTCATTCTTCTATTAAAAAACACTTCCCAGATATTTAGATTTTTGTACATGTTTGATTTTGGCATCTCAGATTTGCATTTTATGCTCATCCTTCTGCTGCCAACCTTGCATTCTGTTGTCTGATTTAGTTATCACCATTTTGAAATTTGTATGTTAGACTGTTCCTTCTGCATTCTGTCTTCTTGCAATTGATGCTTAGTCCTTTTTTCTTGCTTTCCTTCCTACTATTGTAGTTTCCTTTCTACAATCAATACTGCATCATCTGCATATCTTATGTTGTTAAGATTCTAGCTGCCTATAATGAATCCTGATAAAACTTGTAGTTTTCTCAGAATCACCTAACATTATAGGTTGAATAAGTATTTCACAATGAACTGGCTGCACTGTTAGGCTACCTTGACATATTTGAGAAGGATATTAGAATAATCCAGAATTGATAATTGCAGCAATCCATCAGCATATGGATAGAAAATAAATTCAGTAAATATATAAAAATAAAAAGGGGTCTAAAACAAGGATGTGTCTTCTCACCAATCTTATAGAGTCCTTTAATACACACCAAAAAATGTGGTATTAATTGTTAAAATAAAAATGAATATCCACTCTTAATGGAACACAGGGCATTAAAATTATCAAGTTAAAATGTAAGTCAGCGTCTAATGGGATAAAAACTATTAATCAGTTAATATAGTGAAAAAGATTCATCCATAAGCATTAATTAAAAAAAATAATTATTTAAACAATTAATAAAGGATAGTTCAACATTCCAATTACCTGAAGAAGGCCGGAGTGTACAACGGCCGAAACACTGTGATAAATATGGCGACAAAGATGAGGACAATAATCCGAATAATGTAAATAATATATATATATATATATATATATATATATATATATATATATATATATATATGTATATGAAAAATTTCTCAAAGTTAACCTGTAGAAAAAGATAATATGTATAAAGGTAAAAGACAACAAAAAAATTGTATTATTAGCCAACACGTTTCGGCCAATGCGGACATTTTTTCATTTTTGCCTTGAAAGAATCCACATTGGACAAAACATGTTTGTTAATAATACAGTTTTCCTACTGTCTTCTACCTTTAAACATATACATACACACACACACACACACACACATATATATATATATATATATATATATATATATATGTGTGAAAATATATAGAAAATAAGAAAGAACTGGTTAGGTAAATAATCCAAAGTTCTTTAGTATTTTTGTTATTATTTTTAAAAAATAGTGCTCGATACAAAAGTAGAGCATAAATATAATTATTTATTTAAAAATATGATTCCAACACGCTACATAAGAGGTCTCATGTTTCAAAACAAGAGCCGAAAACTTCAATATAATTATTTGAATTAAATTGAGTTAAAGTGAGCTCTGCTCCATCTTCAAGCAAAATTTTTTTTTGAATAACTTATTTCTGAAATTTACATGTTTTAATAGTATATTCATAATTGAAATCAAAATTTCCATGGTAACAGCCAGGGCGAATTGTTTAAAATAGGTAGGGGTGTTGGGTGTTAATAATTTGTATCAGTATAAAGTCTGGGTAAGGTGGGAGCGTCTAAATTTAAAACGGAAGATGTTTTTGCCTAGTCTGGTTTACGTGTCTATGGAGATTTATTTATTTTTTATTTTATTTCTTTATGAAAGGGATTTGTGTATATAAAAAAACTGCCGTATCATTTGTTTTTTGATGACTTCATAAAGGGTTATCTTTTTTTGTAGGGTATTTAAACTATTTACTTGGGCTATGGATTATAAAAATTATTTTATTGTATGCTTGTTTTTAGCTAATTATTCAGTGCATAAATTTGATGATATCAGCAAAAAAACGTTAACTCATGTCTATTGTTTAATAGATTTTTGTTATTTAGAAACTTAATAATATGCAGTTTCTTATGGAGGCACAAAGGGCATGGGTCATCTGAAGTTTCACAAGTTCTAGTCCTGTTTATAATTTTCCATTTTACTTTAGGTGTCCTGTTTATTTCCTTCAGATGCCAAAAATATTTAGATAGAGAAGTCTGATTTCTTTTATTTATATTGTTGAAAGAGCACTTTTGCTGCCTCCATCTGGCTTTAAATTCATTCTTCGTGGACCCAATGTATATCATATTAGTATTAGAACTCTCAGTAGATGAGATAGTACATTGGTATACCACAGATTTGATGCAGCATTTATTTTCTAATGGGCAGTTTTCTGGGTTTCTACAATCACACAATTTTTCACTGTTATTGTCTGATTTAAGTGTAGGGTTTTTATTACCTTACCCTGACTTGACATCTATGAAAGTAACTCTATAGTGATACAAATTATTAACACCCAACACCCCTACCTAAAACAATTTAAACAATTCGCCCTTGGTGTTACCATGGAAATTTTGATTTCAATTATGAATATACTATTAAAGCACGTAAATTTCAGAAATAAGTTATTCCCCAAAAAAATTTCGCTTGAAGATGGAACAGAGCTTACTTTAACTCAATTTAATTCAAATAATTATATTGAAGTTTTCGGCTCTTGTTTTGCAACATGAGACCTCTTTTGTAGTGTGTTGGAATCATATTTTTAAATAAATAATGATATATATATATATATATATATATATACATACACACATACATATATATATATATATATATATATATATATATATATATATATATATATATATATATATAAAATACAGTTTTAAGTTGTGCTATATTTATGGAATAAAGTGCTCGATATCAGAGATAGAGCATATGTAAATGTACAAGTGAAGATTGAAGTCAACACTCAGAGGTGACAGGCTGTTTCATGCTAGACACACACACACACACACACTCACACACACACATATATATATACACACACACACATGCATACACACACACAAGTTTTGTCAAAAAAGTAATGGGCCTGGTGTCACAAATAAATTATTTCAATTCCAAACAACAAACTATAGAGTTTCCCCTTCAAAGTAATCCTTCTCAAGTCTAATGCACTTTTCTATCCTTCTCTGCCATTCTTCTAAGCACAGCTGGAAGGATTCATCTTGGATGTCCCCTAGATTCATCAATACAACATTCTTGATGGCCTCCACATCTTTAAAATGGGTCCCATTGATGATCACCTTGAACTTGGGGAAAAGAAAAAGTCACATGGTGCAAGGTCAGGTCAATAAGGAGGTTGTTCCAGTAGGCTGATGTTCTCAGCCATGGATTGCCGGGTGCTTAGGACATTGTGAGCAGGTGCATTTTCATGGTAATGCAGCCATGATTTCTCTTGCCACAACTCTCATTTCTTCTTATGTATTGAACCACAGGATCTCTTTTTAGATATATTGTTTGATCATCTGGCCATGTGGCAAGAAGTTACTAAGGATGATGCCTCTGATTTTGAAGAAGAAACCCATTCCTGTTACTTTGTCTGTTATACCTTGTGTACAGATTATAACATTGCAAATTAAAGGTGAGGGTATAACAAGATGTTCGATAGGAACGCTAACAGTTACTGGACTTGAGAAGTTTCCTGAAAAATCCTGAAAAATCATTTGAAGAGAATGATTTTATAAATGTCAACTGATGGTAACACTGGGTTCTTGGTTAGTGAATGCTGAATGTTTCCACATAAGGAAGCAGCAAACATTACCATTAACCATTTTTTTTGAGGAGAACAGATATTACACTTTGCACTTTACCCATCTTGATAGTGTGCGAGTGAAGAAAAGTGTAAAAAAAAATTTTCATACTACGACTTCATATAATTGTCTAAAATCCATTCTACCGAAGTCAGAATAAATATCGGAAACTTAAAAAAGACAATAAATAAGAAAAATCGATTGTTGTAAAAAAAAAAATAAATAAATAATGACTGGCTGCAAACAGTTTCACTTAGGAATTCTGAAAATAATCAATCTTGGCTAATTGATTTCTTTGAGAGATTCAGAAATTCTTCAAAATCTTTTTAATTTTTTTTTTTTTACTTATCGCAAACAGGAATTATCCAAAGATGGCAGGCATTGACCAAATTATCCATAAAAAAAAGAATCTATGTCTGCACAGCATCATCTCACATTATTAATTCCTTCCTGTGTTGTCGATAGATAAAAGAAATACTTATCGGGATCTAAAGATTTATTTGCTGTACTGAATGATAGCAAATGGCTCTTTCTGCACAGAAATGTCCTGTATTTTGATGTCTTGAATTAGTAGCCTTGTTGCAAGGTTAAAGTTTTAAGATATGGGGGAATGTAGTGAGAAAAGTAGATAGATAGATAGATAGATAGATAGATAGATGGAAACAGTCTTAGATAGATAGATAGATAGATAGATAGATAGATAGATAGATAGATAATGGAGTAATTGAGATTGATAGATATATAGGTAACTACAAACACTGAGAGATAGGTAGATTGATAGATCACATGTCTAACAGAATATAATACTTCCCCAAAGGACACTAAATATATCAAACTACCATATTGTAACCAGATGCATGCTAACCACAAATAGGATGAAAAAATCATTAAGAATCTCATTGATACTAACATATCTTCCATGGATTCTAATAAATTAATATCAAATACATATTATAAGAAATATATTACAAACAATTTAATCATTCACAATAACTCCTTCCTACCAACTGATGTATTATGTAAGACAAACATTATATACCAATTTAAATGTTCCTTGGAAGAATGTATCTCCGACAAAAAAAAAAAAATATATATATGTTGGGTATATGACAACTACACTAACAAGACGTCTTTCACTCATCATCATCATCTTGCGGCCTCAGCCGAGATTGAACTCACTACACCTCTCCAGTTTTCCCTATCTGTCATAGCACCTAAAAGATCTTCCTTAGGGATCAATGTGTCTCGTTTTATCCTATCTGGAAAGGTTGCATGATCGATTGTCAGATGATGGGTGCCTCCAGAGTACAAATGATGACACAAGTTCATCTGTGGCACGTGCACAATGCCCGGCGAACTGGACACGTCTCTTACAAACTAAAGTTGATACTCTTGGCAAGTCACCATATATCATTTGTAGAGTTGGGTGATTTCGCCATGAGAGATTAAGCACTCTTCTTAAAAGACGTGTATAACATCCATCTAAACGGCGCTGTTGTTTTGCTGAGAGAGTCCAAGTTTCAGACCCATAGAGTAAGATTGGCTCAATAAGTACGCGGAAAAGTTGGATTTTGAATTGACGAGCAAGATTGGATTTCCAGATTTTATCCATTTTGTTACAAGCAGTCCATGCTATGCCTTTTCTAATGTTGAAGTCTTTCTCGGAGTTCTTGATGTGTGATCCTAGATACTTGTTGTCTTCGACACATTTGAGGATGCTATCTGAGAGTGTTTTGATCTCGTGATTGTTGCGAATGTTAATTGACATACACTCAGTTTTGGTTTCATTTAGGTGTAGACCTGCACAGTTAGCTGCTGATTCAAGAAAAGAAAGGAGTGCTTGGGCACTAATGAGGTTATCAGACAACAGTGCAATGTCATTGGCAAAATCAGCATCGGTGATGTAAAGTGCAGGATGACGTGAGCTTCTTCTAGGCTGATACATCAGTCCATTTTCTTTGATTATATCCACTGATATACGCATGATGTAGTCTATTACAATTCTGAAAAGGAAAGGTGAAAGTGTGTCACCTTGGAGAATGCCAGCCAGAATATCGAAAGGTTCTGTTTCTCCATCTGGGGTCAGGACAGTAGCCTGTGTGTTGGTGTACAATACTTTGATTGCTTCAATGATTTCTACTGGTATGCTGTAGAGTTCAAGAATTTCAAACATAGTCTTGCGGTTGACTGAGTCGAAAGCTTTGCTGAAGTCTACAAAGATAAAAGCTGCAGTTTTATTGCAGAATGTGATTTCCTCAATTATTCTACGCAATGTGAGGATTTGTCTAAGAGTGGAACGACCTGGTCGGAAACCATTTTGGTTTTTGCGTAGAATGGGTTCACCATCAGCGCGAATTCGATTTAGAAGAAGCTTGTTATAGATTTTCGCAACTATAGGAAGCAACGAAATACCGCGATAATTGGTTGATAATGTCAAATCGCCTTTTTTGGGGATAGGGATGATTTGCGATCGTAGCCAGATGTTTGGTGAAGCGTGGCTGGCCTTTGCATAATTACACAGATCAAGAAGTAATTGGTGAAAAATAGGGTCCTTCCACAAGATGACCAGAATCTTGTCAGGACCAAGAGCTTTGTTCATTGTCTTCATTAGAACACATTTCAACTCTGCAATGGTGAACTCTCCCGTTGATATGTTCAAAGTACTACTAATTTGGACTTTTGGGAGGGACATGTGGTCAGAAAGACTTGCGGGATTACTAAGGGGGTCTTTGAAATGAGAAAGCCAATTACCAAGCCGTTGCTCGCGGCTGCCACCTTTAATTGTTGGTGGAGGTTTTGATCCCTTTCCCACTAGTTCATTTATAGTTTTCCAAGCTGCGGAGTGTTGTTGGTTGATATGAAGATGGGAAATGTCAGTTATTTTCCCATTTATATAAGCTTCTTCTGCTTCAAGATAAGCATGGTCGAGGGATTTTTTAGCAGCTGTTAACTTCTTATTGCTCTGAGAAGGGTGACAGTGGTACATCGATGAGGTTTTCTTGAGATTTTCTCGAGCTTCTGAGATTTTGATGCCTGAGCTAACTGGACTTCTTCGTGATTTTGGTTTTTTGGGGAGCGTAGATAGAGCCACCTCCTCGTTGGCTTTAATCAAGTTTCCATAGATCAGGTCTAGGTTCCTTGAATCTAACTGAGAGTTCTCTGGGTCGTAATGAGAGAGTTCTTGGAATCTGTTAAACACATTCACTGCATACTGAGATGGTAGATTTTTGTCACGGTAGACCGCTTTCCAGTCAATAGCTTTCATGGGATCCGCAGTTGGTCTCTTCGAAACTCTAAAACTCAGTTTAACTGTGGTAGAGACGATTCGATGGTCAGATTCCATGGAAGAGAAAGATGAATATGCTCGGCAGTCCTTGATGCTATTCTGCCACTTCTTACGGACCAGTATGAAGTCTAGTTGGGCTCTGCTGCCATTTGGATACGCAAAGGTCCATAGTTGATTATTGCACTTCATAAACTTAGTGTTAGCTGGATACAGATTAAATTCCTCCATTAAGTCAACCAGATGCTCACCATTTCGGTTGGTTTCTGTATGGAAAGTGAATTTGGCATCATCTGTTCCAAGCTTAGCGTTGAAGTCCCCAGGTACTAAGAGAAAGATGTGAGCTGGAACATTCTCCAGAGTAGAACGTAGAGTATTGTAAAACTGGTTTATTTCTTCATCGCCACTATCGTTGTGGGGTCTATAGCAAGATATGACTTGTTCTAGGATTACCTTTGAAATCGGCAATAACGACTCTTGATATCTTCACTACACTCGATAAATTCTCCATCGCTTTTGGTGAAAGCAGAATGCCTACACCCACTATAGATGAGTTGGCGAAGTTCTTCACACATGAGGCTGTAACAAGATGATAGTCTTCGATCCTGTGATACTCATATGTGGGACTTAACTGACTGACTTAGTGATAGGCTTGCAATGTTTCATTTCTTTTAAATACGTTATTGCATAGAGAATATGTCGTCTCCCACACAGTAGGATAAAAACGATTTTGAAGTCTATGAAGGTTGGAATATGAACATGAAGGGGTTCCAGTCTAATTATGGCAGCAATATTTCATTTTTCTCTAATCTGAATCTTCTAAAGATGGCAGAAGGAATTGAGTCATTGTCACTTTCTTGTCATAATAACAAACTGGTTTCAGTTTTGTCCAAAATAATTTTATTTATAAACTTGATATTTAAAATCTTTAATCATGACATAACGTTCTTAGAGTTTCAGTAACCTTGTTAATTCAGTAAAATGAATAAAAACATGTTGCCAGATTAATAGTACAAATATTTCTGGGAATTCCTTCATTAATTTTCTAAAACTCAAGAAGACTTAAAAATGGCCATTAATAGTTCAATATCATTTGGTGCTGGTGGGAATTTTGATGCCATTTTTAGGATATTGGTTCCATAGATTTCTAATATTGATTTAACCAATGAACAAATTTATGGTTTTCTTCTTTACTTTTGTAGTACCTGAGGGTCATTCCGTGGGTGCTTTGTTTTAAAAGGTGAAAAAACCATTTGGTGGTTACTGGGATAGAGATAAAATTTGTGTGCACTGCTGTGTAGTTATATGTTAATGTGTGCACATGTGTATTTAGAGGCATTTTTGTTTATGTATAGCATACGGCAGTGTGTTCACATATGCCAAAGATTTTGATTTTGTGTGTGCCAGTCTGTATTACTTTTTCACACACAGTTCATGTCTATGTTAATCTTTCTCTCTTTCTCTCTCTCTCTTTCTCTCTCTCTCTGGCTCTATCTCTCTATCCTAGTATGTTCCTTATCTATCTATCTATCTATCTATCTATATTCATAGCTCTCTCTTTCTCTCTCTCTGTACCACAATCTTTTCCTTATCTATCTAAATATGTCCATCTCTCTCTCTCTTTTTCCAGCCTACTCCTTTCCTATCTATCTATCTATCTATCTATCTATCTATCTTCATAGCTCTCTCTTTCTCTCTCTCTGTACCACAATCTTTTCTTTATCTATCTAAATATGTCCATCTCTCTCTCTCTTTTTCCAGTCTACTCCTTTCCTATCTATCTATCTATCTATCTATCTATCTATCTATCTATATTCATAGCTCTCTCTTTCTCTCTCTCTGTACCACAATCTTTTCCTTATCTATCTAAATATGTCCATCTCTCTCTCTCTTTTTCCAGTCTACTCCTTTCCTATCTATCTATCTATCTATCTATCTATCTATCTATCTATCTATCTATCTATCTATCTATATTCATAGCTCTCTCTTTCTCTCTCTCTGTACCACAATATTTTCCTTATCTATCCAAATATGTCCATCTCTCTCTCTCTTTTTCCAGTCTACTCCTTTCCTATCTATCTATCTATCTATCTATCTATCTATCTATCTATCTATCTATCTATCTATCTATAAGTTTCATCATATCCATCTATCTTGGTCTCATCATTATCTGTCTATCTATCTATTTATCTAAGGAAGATGAAATAAAAGCATATCGATCCATTTATTTGCCTAACTACCCCCTTTGTGTTGTATGCTTGTAAAACTTCAATAACAAAAAAATATGGTAAATCTCTCTCCCTCTTTCGTTTTCTCTAGCTTTCTATATATGATGGGGTGCTGAAAATAATTTAAAAAATTGTCATGTGCTCATACTTCAGGAAGTGGGTTGAACTGAGAAATTTTCAGGGTACAGGAGCATACAAGAGGTTCTATTTTTATCAGGTTTGTACAAAGTTTATTTCAGCTTCCCTTTTCTTTTTTGCTATTAGGCATCATAATTATCATCCCCCACCATTTTATATCATCTATATAATAAATAAGAATGCATGTGTGTCAATATGTCACACTTTTTCAATTAAAGGGACACAACTCTTTAACTTTCAATAGCTCATGTTGCAGAAATTTGGGATTCCCAACTTTTCATTACTGTCATTGTTCTTTGAGATATTTGACATAATTTTTGTGACAAATTTTTTGTACGATAACAATTTTTATAAGTTGGAAATAATCAGAATTAATTGTGACATCCAGTGAGAGTCACCCATGAAATAAAAATAATTGTTTGTGCAGAAAGTAAGGACTTATGCACATCAAATTGTCTTTAAATAAGGTAAGCTTAAATATTAATGCAATACTTAAATGCAGCAATCAATTTGGAGTTCTTCTGTAGTTTATTTTTGCCTGATAGGGCGTTTTTGAAGCTAGTGAGCTATAAAGCTTGCACAAATGTTTGTCTCCAATAAATGCAATAAATACAGTTCTACTGTAGTTTATTGTGGCCTATCGCATACAGCAGCAGTATGCCTCACAAAAAGAAATCTCTGCCAACAGAGGACTAGATTGCATTTAAAAGAGCCAAGGCTGTAGCGAGGAAAAGAAAAGAAAGTCATGTGCAAATAAAAACCCAGATCAAACGGTAGCCAGGAGAGCTTCCAATGCCGAGAATATTCAAAGACTTAGAGACTCTCAAACACCTGAACAAGTCGAAGGCCCAATCAAGAGTCCTCTGCAGGAACTAGCTTAAATGTCTTCAGCAGCTTTTAAGCTAGTATATATATATATATATATATATATATATATATATATATATCATATGAGAGAAATTATTAGGAGGATGTGAGATAATTATAATTAAGTAATTCATTGAGTATAGAAGAAACCTCAACAGAATGCAGAAAGCACTGGACAGCCGCTTCGTCGTATATTTGGGACTCATCAGCAGTGCGCATCCACTGCCTAGAATTGAAACCTGGACAGTTACATTATCAGGCAAATGTCATATCAACTATACAAACAGGCTTCAGTGATGCTATATCGAGTCTAATTTACTACCCCTTCATCACTGAGGCACGTTAGTATGACATTTGCCTGAAACTGTTCGGGTTTCAATTCTCGGTAGTGGATATGCACTACTGATGTAGTCCCAAATATAGGACGAAACGGCTGTCCTGTGCTTTCTGCATTCAGTTGAGGTTTCTTCTAGACTTGATAAGTTACTTAATTATAATTATGCAGAGATCAGTTTTGAGTTCTTTCGTAGTTTATTGCTGCCTATCGCATAGGGCAGCAATGTCACTCACTAAAAGAAATCTCCACCAAAAGAGGACCATATTGCCAAAAAAAGAGCCAAGGCTGTAGCGAGGAAAAGAAAGTCGTGTGCAAATGAAGACCCAGATCAAATGGCAGCCAGGAGAGCTTCCAATGCTGAGAATATTCAAAGACGTAGGGACTCTCAAACTCCTGAACAAGTCGAAGGCCATTCAAGAGACCTCCGCAGGAACTAGCTTGAATGTCATCTGCTAGGGTGGTTTTTAAGCTAGTGAGCTATAAAGTATGCACAAATGTTTGTCTCCAATAAATACAATAAATACAGTACTTCTGTAGTTTATTGTTGCCTATCGCATGGTGGTAATGATGGCGGCGGTTGTGTCACGGATGATGCTGGTGATTACATAAATGATGATGATGATGATGATGATGATGATGATGATGATGATGATGATTGTGGAGATGGTGATGGTGGATTTGATGGTGGAGATGATAGTAATTTGTTACATATATTTTCCAATTATGATAATAATGTGAACCCTTTTTACTTTGATCAAAAATTGGTCCCAGCTCTAGTTTTTTTTACAATAATTTATCTGTAAATAAATTGTGGAGATTTCTCCATTAAAAAGATTTGAAGAGTGAAAATCGTTTCTTTCCATGTTTTGAAAATTGTTCCTTTACATGTTTTGAAAATTGCTTCAACCATTTTAGAAAATGATTTGTTTAAGTTATTGTAGAGATAATACTTTTCAATAATGGATTTACCGAATCGTGATTTAGTAACAAGCAAAATATTGGTTTGAAATGGGTTAATGTTGGCCCAAGAGCATGCTAACGAATTCAAAGAATGATGTTTTAGAGTTAACACACTGGGTCTATTTTGGAAATCCTACTAGATAATTTTTTTTTAAAAACTCCATGTTTTTTCTGGCGTTAGTGATCTAAATATCTAGTTGTTATGATTTTTAGTTTGATAAGTCTGAAGAACAAAGGATAAACTATTTCTTTTTAATGGCTGGCCATTCATATTGATGTTTCTCTAATAGGATCCCTGTTGCAGATACCTGCTCAGGTGCATTTTTTTTTGCTCAAAACCTACAGAGCCCACTTGTGGTTATGCTACATCAATGCTGAATGGAGCTTAATTACAGATTTTGTGTACAAAGAGCATCATCTGGTGTGAGAAACAGTACGACCTCAACCATGATGACTGTTGACTTCATGCTAGCCCATCCATCCATGAACAAGTTCATTTAGCCAGTTTAATTCACAAGGCTTGAGTCAAGCACTCACCACATGATAGGATTGCTTTCCCATGTTAATAACATCTCTTTCCTAAAAAAACAATCATGGTGACATGCAAAACCATGTCCTTCTTTTTGAAGAACTTGGAGAGTGGAATTAACAGGAGATAACTGATAACTGACATCCATTAAACATGGCACATGGAACTAGAACAGTCTACCTCAATGAGCAAAATAAAGCGTTCAGTTTGACATTCCAACCACCTGAAGAAGGCCGGAGCATACAACAGCCAAAACGTTGTAATAAATATGGCGACAAAGATAAGGACAATAGTCCAAATAATGTAAATAGTGTACATAAAAACTCATCTCAGATATATAGACAGATACCAAAATAATACTGACATCTCATTTTAACAGATATATTTACCAAAATTGCACAAAAGTATATTCAAATACTAAAGAGTAAACTTATTCAATAAAATCACTACTGGCTTCAACCACAAACTCCTTTGAAATTCCTTGCAACTCTTCAGGATGGTCTCCTTGTTCAAGTTTGTGAATGCTGCCATAATCATTGCCTTCAGTTCATCTTTGGTCTTACAAGGAATTTTGTTGGTCTCTCACTCAACTGCACCCCACACATAATAATCAAAGGGTTTTCAGCCTGGGGAATTAGATGGCCAGATGTAAGGAGTGATATGGTCGCCGACATTGTCTGAGAGCCATGACTGGGTTCTCCTGTTTGTGTAGCATGGTGCAGAGTTCTGTTGCCAGACATACGGTCTTCCAGCAGCCACCCTCTTGAACCATGGCAGCACTGCCTCCTCAAGGCATGATGTATGAATCCATGTTGTTTCAGTCCATTTGGAAGCTGAACGGTGGCATAACGTTGCCATCTCTAGTGATCACTCCAAACACCTTCATAATCACCATTAGACTCATCCAACTCTTTCCAAATTCTCTGCACTGTCTTCAGATTGACACCATAACACTCAGAAATGTTCATATTGGAGCTTCTGACACAAATACCAAACAGTACAGCTTACCAATTCCAAATTTCTGGTGGAGTTAATTGTATTATGTTTTTTTTTTCTAATTACTTAATTTTAATTTCTTAAAAGAATAAATAAAAATAAAAATCATTTATGTGCTAAGAATGAATGAGGTTTTGCCCTGCTAATGTAGAATTTGTGAAAATAAAATTATTTTTTCTGATGATTTTTTCCAAATTGTCTTATGAGGTCTGTCTGAAAAGTAATAGAACTGGGTGTGCTGTGTGAGCTATGGGCTTCGTCCGCAGTGGGTTATTACCACAGAGTCAGATGATCAATCATTAAGTCTACAAAGAGATCCTGCAGCATTTTCTTCACTCAGTGTGCAAGAGAGTTGTGGCAGGATAAAACATGACTACTTCACCATGACAATGTATCTGCTTACAATGCTCTGAGCATCCAACAGTTCCTGACCAAGATGAACATTATTAGAACATCCTACTTATTCACCTGATCTTGCTCTGAGTGAAGTTTTTCTTTTCCACAAGCTCAAGAGCACCTATTTTAAAGGTGTGGAGCCCATCAAGAGGGCCAAAATGACAGAGCTGAGGGGCTTCCAAGAAGAATCCTTCAAGCAGTATAAAGAAACATGGCAAAGAAGGATGGAAAATGCATTAGACTCAAGGGTGATTAGTTTGAAGGGGAAACCATGTAGCTTGTGTGTATATATATATATATATATATATATATATATATATATATATATTATAATTATTTAAAAAAAATGATACCTTCACTACATAAGAGTTCTCATGTTTCAAAAATGAGAGCCGAAAACCTCAGGATGAAACAGGGCTTGATGCTTTAATTCAATTTAATTTTAATAATTATATTGAGGTTTTCAGCTTTCGTTTTTAAAACATGAGAACTCTTATGTAGTGAAGGATCATATTTTTTTTTAAATAATTTTAATTTAAGCTCTACTTCAGTATGGAGCACTGTTTTTTAAAAATAAAAACAAAAATACTAAAAAACTTCGGATTATTTACCTAACATGTTCTTCCCTATTTTTCTACATATCTGCATATATATATATATATATATATATATATATATATATATATATATATATATATATATACACAAGCACACACACATTTTTGGAAAATATTACTTGCAATCGATTTTAAAAGAAAGGATATTGCTAAAAATAGTTTATGAAGAAAAATATTACCAGCAATAAAAATTTTTGTCGGTATTAAATAACCAATTGAGGTTGATATGCCGTAAATTTTAATCAATCAATCCAAATTAATCAATCAATTAATCATTTTCTTTTCTCCAAGTTCAAGGGGATCATGAAGGGAACCCATTTTGAAGGTGTGGACACCATCAAGAGAGCCATAACAACAGAGCCACAGGCCATGCAAAAAAAAAAAAAACCCTTCCAGCTGTACACAGAAGCATGGCAGAGAAGGATGTAAAAGTGCATTAGACTTGAGTCGGGGGTTTACTTTGAAGGGGAAACCATGTAGTTTGGTGTTTGGAATTGAAATAAATTGTTTGTGACACCAGGCCTGTTACTTTTCAGAGTTGGGCTCTGCTTGTGTGTATGTGTGTGTGAGTGTCTCCGTGTGTTCTGTGTGTCTGTCTGTGTGCCTGTGTGTGTGTCTCTTTGTGTGTCTGTGTGTCTCCGTGTGTTTCTGTGTGCATGTTTGTGTCTCCATGAGTGTCTGTGTGTCTGTGTCTGTGTGTCTCTGTGTGTGTGTGTGTCTTCGTGTGTCTATTTGTATGCGTGTGTGTGTCTCCGTTTGTGTCTGTGTGTCTATGTGTGTGTGTGTGTGTGTTTCCGTGTATCTGTGTGTCTCTGTGTGTGTGTTTCCGTGTGTCTCTGTGTGTCTCTGTGTGCATGTGTGTGTCTCAGTGTGTGTCTCAGTGTGTGTGTCTCCATGTGTGTGTGTGTCTTCGTATGTGTGTGTGTCTCTGTGTGTGTGTCTTCGTGTGTGTCTGTGTGCATGTGTGTGTGTGTGTGTGTGTGTGTGTGTGTGTGTGTGTGTGTGTGTGTGTGTGTGTGTGTGTGTGTCTGAGATTGACTGTAAGTAGATCTGGACCGGTCATGTTTATCACATGTCAAATTCAAACAATTCAAGACATCGGAGAAAAAAAAGAAAAAAAAAGTACATAAATTTAGTATCCCTTACTAATTAAATTTGCCTCCAGAATCATTCAGTTTCTCCACCCACAAAAAACGGAAATCTAGGTGTCTTTCGATTTTTAGACTCTTCGACTCGTTAAGAACTAATGTGTTACCAATTAGACAATGATTCCTTTCCTTCTTCATCTTTGACATTTTCTTGCAAAGATGACTTTTGATTTCTTCTCTAGTAGAGAATCCGCTCAAATTTCTGTAGACATTCTGTCTGGACCAAAATATAAACTATGCAATAAAAATAAAATAAAATAAAAAATACATCAGAGGGAAGATTTTTTTTTTTTTAAAGAATTCGAAACGTGTGGACATTTTAGAAGAATTCTTGTTTTGAAGATATTTATTTTGTCTTTAGTTACTTTTCCATTTTTCTTCAGCTTCCAAAATATCTGAAAGGAGATTCAAAGAGAATTTTATTTTATTTTGCCAATAATTGCATTTGAGACCGAAACTGACCTGGCAAAATGTTTATTTCCCAGTGTGAACTTGCGTGATGTTAAGAACAGAATAAATTATAAACATCATACAAAACAGAAAGAGAAACAATATATACATATATATATATGTGTGTGTGTGTGTGTGTGTGTGTATGTATGTATGAAAGTATGCATGTATATATATATATATATATATATATATATATAAAAGGAAGAGATTATAGTAGTTCCAACGAGAGAAAAGTGTGTATATTAAAAAGAAGAGAGAAACTGCAAACGTTTTTGGTTGTAATGTGGATTTTTAAAAAAAATATTATGCTTTATTTTCCAGAATTTTGCTACACGAGTTTCTGGTCTTGTGATCATCATCAGGCAAAGGGTGGAGATTTCCAGATATTATTAAAAATAATTTTTTTCTTATGTTTTTCGATGTTGAATATTCTTGATATGAGACATCCTCTTTTTTGTCTGTTAGTGACGCAAATGTCTTTCTTGAACTTATATATATATATATATATTTATGTTTATACATTATTTTTATAGATACAAATATTTAAGTAAATCAAGTAAACAATATTTATAACATTTACTGGCCTAACTGTCCGAGAAATTTTTATAGAAAATATTCATCTTCTGACAGGAATCTAACGTGTATCCTATACAGAACAGACATATAGCCTGATATTTTTTTTATTTGTGTCCACTCTATAAAAAAGACACTCAATGTAGAGAGTTACTGAAAGAACTTGTTAATTGAAGAGTAAGGCATAAGTTTATGAGTATATGTTAGAAAAATAAAGTATATATATGTATATATATATATATATATATATATATATATATATATATATATATATATATATATGCATTGACATAAAAATTCATTGAGTTTAGAACAAGAATACACAACAGAATGCAGAAAGCACTGCACAGCCGTTTTGTCATTTTGGGGGGACTTCTCAGTAGTGGATGTTCACTGCTGATGAGACTTGAAAAAAAGGACAAAATGGCCATCCTGTGCTTTTTGTTGAGGATTCTTGTTCAAATCTCAAAAAAAATTTCTATTATATATATATATATATATATATATATATATATATTTACGTATATAATTATATATATATATATATATATATATATATATATATATATATATATATAATGACTGTGTATATATATATATATATATATATATATATATATATATATATATATACATATATATATATATACATATATATATATATATATTTGAGGAATAAAAAATATGGGATCATATTAAACATAAGATACAATAATATCCACGTTTAAAATGTAAGGTACCTTTCGACCGACACATTTTCAAACACAATCGTCGGTAATCTAAAAGCCCATTATGTATCTATCTGGGGTAGAGTTTGGCGCACTTTGTCGTTCTATGATAGGATTCGTTTTGCTAAATATTTGTCGGAGGGTGATCTGGTTGTTGGTAATAGGATTAGGACCAAGAATATGTCTTATTTGAATTTCTTAATAAAAAAGAAATTCGGCTCGCATGTTACAACAGATAGACATATTTTTAACTTGTCTGATTATGAGTTGTCTGTTTCCGAGAAGGTCGTCTTGTCTCGAGGTCTTGAGTTTTGTATTCCTCCTAAGAAAGTTGAGAAAGTTGAGAAAGTTGAGGGGTTTAGTAATTTCGAGATCCTCCTTTCTCAATTATTAAAGCACCATCCTAATTCTGAGGACCATTTGCTTCGCCTTAAAGCCCGGTTAAAGGACTTGGCATATGGCTTTGTAGACTCAAATGTTAACTCCTTTGGGTTTGTGTGGCAGAGGAGTCATTTTCAGACAGTTATGTCGTTAAAAACCAACCCAGACATCTGTATTAACAAGCCCGACAAAGGTTCCGGAGTCTTTATATTGAACCACTCCGACTATGTTGGCAAAATGCTATCTATTCTTGAGGATAGTAGTAAATTCTGGAAATTGGGTGATATTAGTCATGATGATACCCCAAGAACTGAAACTAGATTAAAAAAAAAAAAATTACTGGAATTTTATAAAAGTAATTTTCTATCGAAAGAAATTTATAATAATATTCGTCCTGTGGGTTCCCAACGTCCTAGGATGTATGGGTTACCAAAAATTCACAAAGAGGGCGTTCCACTTAGGCCAATTTTATCTATGTTTGGTTCCGCCCAACATAATCTCGCCAAGTGGTTATTGGATGTTCTTGATCCGGTTTTAGAATTCTATTCTGAGTATTGTGTGCCTGACTCGTTTAAATTTGTTGATTATATACAAAATTTAAATCCAAACAGCGACACTGAGTATTTTGTGTCGTTTGATATAAGTAGTTTGTTCACGAATGTTCCAATTGATGAAACTATTGACATTTGTGCGGACTTCTTGTATCGTGGCCCTGGTAAATCTCCGTTGTTTCCTGAGAGTGTGTTTGTTGAATTGTTGGGGATGGCGATCAAGTCTGTCTCCTTCAGTTTTGACAATTGCATGTATCAGCAAATCGACGGGGTGGCTATGGGTAGACCCTTGGGTCCTGTGATGGCTAACATTTTTGTTGGTTTTCATGAAAGACGACTATTTGAGAGGGTTAACAAACCGTATTGTTACTTCCGCTATCTTGATGATACGTTCGCATCATTTTCTAATAGTGCAATAGCGGAAGTGTTCTTTTCATCATTAAATAATCTCCATCCTGCACTTAAATTTACAATGGAGGTTGAAGAGAACAATTGTTTACCTTTTCTTGATGTCCTTGTGGAGAGAACTCCCTCGGGTTTCTTAACGAGCGTGTACCGGAAGCCCACTTTTACAGGACTTTATTTGGCCTGGGATTCCTTTGCTCCCAGAGCCAGAAAGGTTAACCTTATAAGTTGTCTTACCCATAGGGCATTGAGGATTTGTTCTGAGTGTAGACTTGATGCCGAATTGAGAACAATTAAGGAATTGTTTCTTAAGAACGGTTACCCCGAATTAGTTATTAAAACTGTCATTGAACGTAAGATCAGGATGTTCAATGAAATTAAGAAATACGGGCCTTCCAAATGTCCTATATATGTCAGGCTTCCTTGGATTGGTCCTGAGAGGCAGACATACGCCGATAAGATCTCTTCATCCATTAAACGGTGTTACAATGCCGTTACAGTCAGGAACATATTTACTACTAGGAGGGCTTTCCCCCACTTGCCGTAAGGGTGTTTTGCCTACCTACCATAATAATTTAGTTATTTATCAATTTAAATGTCGATGCGGGCTCGACTATGTGGGCAAAACTATCCAGAGGCTTGAGGTTAGAATCACCCAACATGTCCCGGGCTGTGTGCGTAGGCATGAGCTTGTGACATCCGGGTGTTCGCAGACTCACGCCTCTGCTATCGGTGAACATCTATTAAAATCTGTTGTGTGTAGGACTGAGTATTCTCCCCATTTCTTTTCGGTATTGCACAGGGCTAGGAACAGACTCCACCTCGACATCTTGGAGTCTGTTATCATCAACATACGTAGGCCGGCCCTTTGCGTACAACGGGAGATGAAGTTTTAGTTGGCCTTATTCGGGGAAACGGTTACATGATATGAGGTAAAACAATTCTTTTTTGTTCCCCTCCTTACCATCCTGTTTTATTACGGTATTAATAAAAAATTTTCTTGTTAGTACTCCGTTTTAGATTACCGACGATTGTGTTTGAAAATGTGTCGGTCGAAAGGTACCTTACATTTTAAACGTGGATATTATTGTAGCTTATGTTTAATATGATCCCATATTTTTTATTCCTCAAATGTTTGATTAGATTTGGCAGTACTAGAAATCTGTTTATATATATATACACACACAGTCAGTACAATATTTCGACCCCAAAAATCATCAAATGGACATCAATAAACAACAAGAGAATAGAAATCAAACCAAAGATAAGATAGAGTGACAAGCTAATGCTCAATATGTCTAACATAGACAAATCTGTAATAAAATATAAGATAGCTTCCTTCTTTGGGGAAGGATATATACATACATATATATATATATATATATATATATATATATATATATATATATATATATATAAGTCAGACAGTTATTTTAAGACATTTTCATAGAAAGTATTTGTCCTACGACAATCGTGGACATCTATTTTCAGTTGTGTTTGTGTTTGTGTTTTTGCATGTTTATATATCTAAATCTGTCTATGTATGTGTATATATATATATATATATATATATATATATATATATATATATATATATATATGAAATGTAGAAAGTGCGACACTTACTTTAAGACATTTTTATATTTGTACATTCTTTTTTTATAGATGCAAATATTTAAGTAAATTTTCTGTTCATAATAAACAGTATTAACAACATTTACCGGCCTGAATGTCCGAGAAAGTGTCATAGAAAATATGCATCCTCCAACAGGAATCAAACCTGTATCCTGTATGGAACCGTCGTATAGCATAATGTGTTTTTACCGAGCATTCGGTTAGCAAATATATCAAAGACAGTACTTCGTTTCAGTGATAAAATGAAAGATACTAGGACAGATACAAGTATTTAACATCTGTTTGAATGATTTAGAAAAATATCTTTTCATTTGTACCTCCTTACTAAGAAGTGTCACAGAGCAATTCCTTTGTTTTTGAAAGAGGATAAAGATATTTCAATCCTAATTAGTGGTTTTATATCCCATCATTTATACAGGCATTATACTTATATATATATATATATATATATATATATATATATATATATATATATATATATATATATATATATATATTACAATGAATCATACGAAAAGTAAATTAGTAAAATAAAAACATATTTTAATTTGCATTATATTTTTCATCTCAGATGCGATCTGAATTTTAACAAAAACAAAATAGTTTCCATGCCTGAAGATGAATGCAGGAAATGTTGAAACTTTCATATTTAAGTAAGATCAAATACAGTTTATAATTTTAATGAACAAGGGTCATAACATTCATCGAGTGGTTAGTTGGTTAATGCATTGTTAAAATTTTGTTAGTGAAGGGATTTCGCCATTTTATATCATTAAATTTACTAATTTACTTTTTATATGAATGATTCATTGTAGTATAAATTAAACTTCACCACATATTTTTTGTATTATTGTTTATATATATATATTTATTTTATTATATATATATATATATATATATATATATATATATATATATATATATATATATATATATATATATGTGTGGTATAAAATGACAATTGGAAAAAAATCTTAGATTTTGCTGAAGCATTTCATCTTCCGACTTTTTCAAGGCAAAAATGAAATCGTAATGTTTTTGTTGTTATAGTTACATTAAAATATTTAAAAAAAATGTCGGAAGAAGAAACGCGTCAGCAAAATCTAAGATTTTTTTCCAATTGTCATTTTATACAATATATATATATATATACAGTTGTAGATAGATTTATTCACCCCCTGCTTCCATAATTACAAAGCTGTAATACCTCAAGTTTTCATGGAAACTTCAGGTGCATTTTTTTCACAAATGTTGAATTAATCGATCTGAAAGAATCTTTAGTGTTAGCCACAAAAAGAAATTTATTTTAATATCAAACAATAATACAAAAAAACATTTCAGTTAAGGCAAAATCATTGGCCCTCTTACCTCAGTAATCAACTGTTTAACCTCTATTCTTGATTATTGCCTTTAATCATTTTTAATAGTGCCTTACATGTTCACTACACACACTGATAGGTACTTTTCTCCATCTTTCCTTGTTCATCCAAATTCAAAGGACTTCTTTCACTTACTTTTTTCTTCAAATATGATCATAACTTTTCAATGGAGTTTACATCTGAAATTTGTGTGGGGTACGCCAATACCCTGATTTTTGCTTTCACCTAAGTATTTTGGAACAATTCATGCTACGTATTTCAACCATTGTCATATTAGAACATCCAGTGATGCCCTAAAGACAGCTTGCATTTACTTCGTTTTATATTATTTTTAAGAATAACCACTGCTCTTTATCCATGATACCCTAGACTCTCATTGGCTCTCCTCTTCCAGAAGCAGCAAAACATCCCCAGAGGCGAATGCTCCCACCACTGTGTTTAATTGTAGGGAGGGTATTTTTTGGTCTGTGAGCTTCATTCACTTTCATTCTTACATAAAATAAGTAGACAGAATATATCTAAATTATTCAACAAAACATGAAAATGCTGCCAAAATATATGCATATATATATATATATATATTAGGCATTTTCTGTCTAAGGTCGTTAAAAGCAACAATGAGAATAGAAACAAACAATAACATTAATATTTTTTATAAAAATCAAATAAACAAAGATTAAGAACATTATAAAATAATGCAAAACACCAGTTGACAATAGCAAAAAAATTAGATTAATTATTTATTACAAAAAATTTAAAACCTGTAACCTTATAGTTAAAAATAATAATTCACCTCTTAGAACAAAATTAAATACGGCAAATATTATTTAAAAAAACAAAAAAAACAACTCTCAATAATATCAACTATGAACATGGACACAATATCTTGATCGTATTTTGAAAAATGAAAACATTATATAAATACGTATATGCAACAAACTATTTCTTATTTAACAGTTAAAATATTTCATCCTTAAAAATGGGTAAATGTATAGCCGAAAGCACTTGGATAAAAAGAACATTCGGACAGTTTTTATATAATTTATCATCTGAAAAGAAAAAAATGATTATATCACATGAAAAATTATATAAAAAAACTAAATTAAAGCACCTTGTCTGTTGTATCCAATGAAATGCACATGAAAGAAGGAATGGTGCCTAAATAAACAAATATATATATATATATATATATATATATATATATATATATATATATATATATATATGTGTGTGTGTGTGTGTGTGTATACACTTTATTTTAGGATAATTACATCATTACCCTAAAATAAAGAATACAGCTTTACTTTTATATTGAGCCCTGCTTTAAATTAATGTTATGAATGTTGTAATTTATATTCAATTCCTTCTGATTTCATATATATATATATATATATATATATATATATATATATATATATATACATATATATATATATATATATATATATATATATATATATATATATATATATATATATATATATATATATATACACTAGAAAGGAACAGATAGTAAGAAGGCATTTTTAAAAACCAAAACAGAACGACCGGTTTCGTCCCAGGACTTATCAAGTATTTATTCTGGGAATTTAAAAGCGTGTAAATTATTTAATTATTGAATGTAATTAAATGGGGAAAAAAAAAGAAATTTATGAATTACAAGGAAACTAGAGTCCAATAATATTCAGATTCAGCAAGCATTCCCTCTGTTTACAAAGGGAAGGCTCACGGGATCTGATATACAAGGACTCCAGGACCTTGAGGTGAAAAGTGGAGTGGGATCTTGATAAAATAATAAATCGGTCACCATTAAAATTTTCCACACATTCCCTTCTATTTATCAAATGTTCAGCAATGGCAGAACCAGAACTGTTAGTCAATTGGCTATATATATATATATATATATATATATATATATATATATATATGTGTGTGTGTGTGTGTGTATATGTATATCCAAACACATTTAACTAACTATATATATATTTATATATATAACTAATTATATATATATATATATATATATATATATATATATATATATATATATATATATATATATACCTGCACCTACTTTATTTTCCATCTTTTTTACAGTGATGCACACACATGCCTTTCGGAACTGTAACATTTGTGTTTATTTGCGTTTCTGAACTTCTGGGAAAGTTTTTGATCTGCGACAATTTAGTGTTTCCACTAAGGTGTTTCAGCAAGTGATTCATGAGCTTTTTTATGCTGATGATGCTGACCTTGTGACTTCATACCAAAGAAGATATACAAACCATCAGGTATCTTTTAGCTGGCTCATGTAAGTCTTTTGGACTTACTATCAGTTTGAGAAAGACCAAGATAATGTTTACATTACCTCCTGGTCAACTGTAGTGGGAACCAAAAATACTTGCAGATAGCAGGATGCTAGAGGTGTTAGATACCTTTGTATACCTTGGAAGCACACTCTCACGAGATGGAACACTAGATGCTGAAACATTTCACTGCATCGAGAAAGCTACTAAATCTTTTGCATGCTTGGAAAAGCAGGTGTGAACTGACAGAAACATTACACATAACACCAAGGTAAAGGTTTACGAGTCATGTGTTTTCACTGCCCTTTTATACTCTCCAGAAACATGGACAACATACAGACATTATATTACCACCCTTGAAAGAGTACCCCAAAAGTGCCTCAGAAGAATCATGAATATTTAATGGCAGTCTTTTGCATTTGACACAGAAGTTTTGGAGAAAGGTAATATCCCCAGTATTGAGAAACTAATAAGCTGCTGGGCAGGTCACTTGGCTCAAATAGATAACTCGAGGTTGCTTAAACATGCCTTTTATGGTGAACTATCTGCAGGCAAGCAACCCAGACACAAACCTAGAAAACACTTTAAAGATTGCATCAAAACCAATCTCAAAGCTCTTGGGATATCAGCTGGTACCTGGAAACTGGAGGCTGAATGTCCATCTTCATAAAGAACAACAGTTCATCAAGGTTGTAACCAGTTTTGTTATAGACAAGCGTATGGTTGCAAGAAAGAAATACGACAAAGCAGAAATAGATTTACGTGATTTATTTCAATAGGAACATGTGGTCTTCGGACAGCTACCTTGTGGTATAGTTCATAAGCCGGCTTCCGACTTGGGTTGATCTCTCATAGTAGTTCTCGCTGGTTGGCATGGCACTACTGCTGCTGACTGCTGCTGACCGCTCAGCCTGACCATGACAGGTCTCTTCCCTGGCCTCCTGTTGACTGCTGTTGTACTTCTCCGTGTGACCCCTTTTTATAGCGTTTTTTATGGCTTAACGGGCTCGAAAAACGACGCGTGTATAATTAGGAGGGAAGCATTTTTATTGGTTGAAAAATAGAAACACTTTAAAATATTATTTTATTTTTCAACCGGAACTCGTGTGTCGGGCTTATGCGTAGACGACGATAATGGTCATTTTGTGACGGGACCTTGTCCCATTCATCTCTGGTTCTCGCTCTTAAGTATGTTAGCTTATTTGCCTGCAAATCAGCCGAGATATGTCTTATTTTATTTTATAACAGTTTGAATAGGACAAGGTGGAACATGCTATGGTTAAGCGCAATCTTCGGAAAGGGAATCTTGAAGTGCAACCTTCCACCCTAACCTTACAAGTTTATGTGGTAATTTTACTCTTTCAAAGGCAGGTCTTCAAAGTTACCTTTGGAAACAAATGATGTGACACATTATGAAATGGACAAAGTCCAACAATTATTTTAAGACATTTTTATGTTTATACATTCTTCATAAATCTTCATATGTCTTTATATATATATATATATATATATATATATATATATATATGTGTGTGTGTGTGTGTGTGTTATGAATTCATATATATTATGATTATCTCAAATCCTCCTAATAATTTCTATCATTTATATATCCTTGCCTGAACTGGCTTCTAATTCTCTGGATGGAGTGGCTTGCGGATAGAAGTCATGGCTCGTGGGAACACAGTCATATGTGTAAAGGGAAACTTGGATGGGTTACACACAGAATTTGTGAAGAATGGTGCTATATTGAGTTTAATTTGTTACGTCTTTGGAATATCTTTGTCCTCTGGCAAGAACAAAAGTATAACTCTGTGACACTTCTGCTTAGCATCAAAGTGTAGTATCTGTGTTCACAGTTCACGCAATATCTCTGTCCAAAGTCAATAATAATTAGCACATATCTATAATAATAATAATAATAATAATAACTGGAAAAACCCATGGCAATTTCACAGTTTTCATATTTTAATATTCTGATTTATCATAATTCTAAAGTTCATATTTTGTCGTTTTGATTTGCTGGTGTGTTGTTATTTTTGAGGATTTAAAACGGCTAATCTTATTCTAAAAATAAAACAGCACACCTTCAAAATCAAAACTATGAAGAATGAACATTATTTATGAGTTGAAATTCCCCATAAGGAATGGTGTTCCTGATCAAGCTAAACTCATAAATAATTACATTGGTCACACTACTACATGCTTATCCAGATGACTTACGTTACACCTATTTGACGGCATCTCCATTAGAACACATTTAAACACAAACCTACCAGAAATCATCTGAAACATATAAGGAGAAAATACAAGCATAATAACCTCTTCCTCATGTAAAAAAAGATTAAAAATAACTGAAGCCTTAATAAAAAAAGAAAAAGCCAGCACTCAGTCATATTAACTACAAATCACTGACTGTTTTCAGAAAATAAAACATCCCTATAACTTTAGACACACAATCCATGCATCCAGTTAAAAAAAAATCATCTTTGATATCTAAAAGTATAGCCAAAAGTACTTAGAATCACAGAACATTTGAACAGTTTCTACACTCCCTGTGTCTAGAAAATAAAATACTTCTTTAAACACAAGAAAATTTATATAAAATGCTTAATCACAGTACCTTGCCTGCCTTCTTTAATGAAATACACAATTTTCGGCCGCAATTTTCGACGGATTTGCACTAAAATGTAATGCATATGCTCCAAGTTAGCAGGAAGGACAAGACCAACTTTGCATTTCCCAACTCCCATCGATAGTGGAAATAATCGATTTTTTCATGCTTCTACACCAGTTTTCATGTAGTTTGCGGCGATTTTCTACTGACCAGAGTGAGAGCCTATAGCTGGCTGCCATGAATAGGCAGGAAGATTCTATTGGCCAGCGTGAGAGCCAACAGCTGACTGACACGAATGTTAACTACCATGCTCGCATGCAAAAAAAAAACAACAAAAAAACGATAGCTGCATTCATCACAAGTGGGAAAAATTTAAATCTGCATGGCACTTTACTCCAATTGGCTCATTCGCTTGCTTAAACTCAACATTGATTCTGATTCTGCAGAACTGTTTGGTGGGAAAATATTTGTTGTTAACATTCTTTTTTCATTCGGTTTTTCCAGTTACGAATCCGAGCTGATCGTTTTGTGTTGATTTTGTTTAGTTCTTTTTTCGTAACAGATTTAATGTTTAGTATAGATCTTAGAAAAAATTTGCAGTATGAGATAGGCAAGAAGTAAGGCATGTAGCAACATCAGCACGGCAAAGGGCACTCCTTTAAAGGCAAGGAATGGCAAAAATATTTTAAGTCAAGTGATAGCGATTGCTGTATAAGTCGTACGATTTTTGAATCAAGCACGGGCAACGCCGGGCCATGCTGCTAGTATATATATATATATATATATATATATATATATATATATATATATATATAAACAGATATATGTGTGTATGTGTGTGTTTCATTTTCAATAATATGGGGTTATACAATGCTTGTCTATGACTCTAAGTTTCTACGTGTTAGATATTTTAGGTTACTGCTGACGGTCTGTGTTACACTATTTTTGATGTGTCAACATAACACTCCTTTGGTTTAGCTTTAATATAGCTACATGCACATACATTCAGTCACACCAGATACTGATTTGAAATAAGCCTCCCTTTTATTGGGAATTGCACACTTTTCAATTGCAACATAAGGCATCTCTTAACAAAGGTTCGAGGCTCTAGATTTTGGTCAAAAAGAAGGTTTGATAATGCTTGTCTTGATTGCGTAATATTCTGCTAGTAGAACATTCTGTACAATATCTGCTAACAGAAATAAGAACCTGGTGCGTTTGGTTTAGAAGAAAATTAAATTCCAATAAATTGAAAGTAGCATGTTTGTACTCATTTAATACTTAAAGATTTTGGAAATAGACTTCCTCACCCGAGATTTCATTTTGTTATTTCTTTCCTGCAAATTGGTGTTCACTCTGTACAAGGCCCAGGAGCCACTTGAGGTAGAGAGTTACAGAGTAAGAATGGGAATAGGTGTGAAAGATAACAGTTAACGCAAGACTATAATGATCTGGGAAGCAATCTGTTGGGAGTCAGTATCACTGAGTGAATCTTACATATCACCAGGAGAATATGAAAGGAATGTGGATGATGTGCTACAATGTGTGCTAATGGGTTACTACACAAGCTCTCTAGCTAAGGTGTCATTGGAAATATTTTTCAGTTATAAGATCCTTCCTAACGGATAAATGCCTGAAGATAGTTGTTAATGGCCAATCCTCTAATTCCCAGGCGATTAATGGGAGTTTCCCTCAAGGTTCACTACTTAGTCAAATCTTCTTCCTCGTATACATAAATGATCTGCCTAAGAGTATGTTCCGATCATTTATCAATATCTATGTTGATGATACAACAGTATATGGATGAACCTCCAAAGCTCAAGATGACCAAAGCTTGGCATCTGATCTCTCCTCTCACCCAGCTCTAGCAGCTCAATGGGGAGAAAAAAACTGGTTTAATGTGGAATTCGTACATATAATCCATCACTAAAAGTTCTGGTATAATGGTCGGTTCTCTGTACCGCACTAGTAAGTACTTCAAGAGCAGATCAGGCCAAAAACAGAGTACTCCTGCCATGTGGTCGGAAGCTGCCCACCCTTTACTTTCTACTCTCAATAGAGTCCAAAAGTGTCCTCACATCCTTGTAGGCAACAAATTATTTTCCATTTTGCAAACCCTTTCTCACAGACAAGACGCTGTAAGCCTCTCACTGTTCTATCGCTATTCCCGTGATCAGTTAGCAAATAAACCGAATTTTCTACTCAGAGAATCACAGGAATTATCTTACAAAAATAGAACTCTTTGAGAATAGACGCAGCATTAGACAGAATGTAGACAATAATCATCAGACAAAACAGTAGGGAATTCTGAGGTTTTATGCAAGGTTGAACATATCACAAGATTTAATGATGTGGTTAGCTAGAGATTTCTACATAAAATCTAATGTAATGGAGAAAATATCATGCCGTTTTAGTTCATATAAATTATGGAAACTAGATTTATTTTATTTTTTTTAATACAGATATACAGTATACGTCCAAATAAGAATAGTCCTTGTAAGTATAAATCCAACTAATGTGTGCCTATATACTCACGTATAAATATGATTGATGTGTATCTACAGATGCAAGTATAAACCTGACCAATATTTACCTATTGATTAAAGCTTAAACTTGAACAATGTGTACCTCTAGACTCAAGTATAAAATTGACCAATGTTTACTTATAGACTTAAATATAAATTCAATCAATGTGTATCGATAGACTCAAGTATAAAGTCAAATAATGTGAACCAATAGCCTCAAGTATAAACTCGATCAATGTGTATCTAAAGTATAAACCAGAACAATGCTTTTATGTTAGCCATATCAAGTATGTAGGGGGCAAAAACAATTATAGCAATAAGCATAAAAGTTTTTATAAATATATTTAAAATGTTTATAAATATGTTAAAATTTAAATATCTTCTTTGAATTCTTCATTTTGGTTTTAATTACAAGTAAATATGACAAATTTCATTGTAAAATAAAGAATTCTTTTATCTACTTAAAGCAGTTTTAAACTGTTTTTATGTCATTTTTCATTATCTAAAATTAACATCAATTATGGTATAATTAATGTATTTTATTATATTTGAGCTTTCAGTAAAGTCTATCAAGTGAATACTTAACTCTATAGGTAAACCATGACTAGTTTTATATTTAAGCCTATAAATAAACATTGGTCAGGTTTGCAATTTTTGCCAATAGGTAAAAATTAGTCAGGTCCATACTTGAGTCTATGTAGGTAAAACTTTTTCTGGTTTATACTTGAGTCTGTATAGGTAAACAATACTTCAATCTGGAAAATCAATGACAAGGTGGAATAAATTGTATTTTGAGCTTTAGAAGTAAATTGGGCTAAAGTAATTGTAATGGTAGCTTAGCCATAATAGCCGTTTCCTTATAAGGAAACATTTAGCATTCATTGACCGAGCAGCCAATACATCTTTCGATTGACGTTTGTAAATTTTTTCAGGAAAACAGGTTTTTCAAGTACAGAAGCTTTTATTGCCCATTCCAGTATTGGTGATGGTTTCCTTCTTAACCCTTTGTTTGAAGTACTGTGGAATGTCAAAATCATGTTTATGTCATTATTTTCTCTTTGTGATGTTTACAACAATAAAAGGAATTGGTGAAATGTTAATCTTTTAGATTTTTTAAAAGATTAAAATTTCAGCATTTCCTCTACTTCATGCTCACGGTTAGTTATTTAGCATCTCACCACCACTTTCTTATTAATGTTGAATTTTATTTAGCTTCATACAGATTTTAGGAAATATCAACTTCTAATTGGTCAATACACACAAGTGGGCGTTGCAATCCACCAACGTACATGCGCATGACCAAGTCAAGTTTTCCCGCCAGTTCTGTCTGATCCTGTCACGTGATTACATTAATTATAAATAGCAGACACGAGCTTGCTGCTTTCTCTCTCTCTTCTGTCTCTTTTCCTGCAAAGATGTGACGTTGATGGCGGTCAGAGGTTAAAAGCATTTTCACGCATGCACGTACGTACGAAAATTTTTCAAACTACATTACAAACATACAGAACATTTCAAACAAGTAGCAAGAACTTTTCTCTTTGAAATAATCTTCTAAAGCTAAAGTTTATTCAGCATTTTTTAGCTTTATAATTCATTCAACTTTCGTGAGTTCAGATAAAAATATTTCACAGTCGAAGGGACATAACACTAAAACTCTATGCATGTATATCATTTACACAAAAATAAATATAATGTTGATATAAAACCTATTATTGTATTTCATATTTTGTGATATTTTACGTTAAATATAAATTGTGTGGTCATGTTATTCCCGCAGCCATAAGAAGACATCTACAAATGGTCCATTTTTATTAACAGTTACATCAAAGTAAACATCTCTTCAGTCTGATGAAGTCCTAAAAGACGAAACACGTTGCAAGCATTTTTTTTACATTTTGTCTAGCATTGATTTTACTAACATTTTTCTGGTATATAAAAATGGCTATATCATTTTCTCCCATACTTGAGTCTATGTAGTAAATATTGGCGTTGTTTATACTTAAATTTACAGGTAAACATTGGTCGGGTTTATATACGAGCCTACAGGTGAGCATTAATCAGTTTTATATTTAGGTTTATAGGTAAACATGGCTTAGCATTATTCTTGATTTTACAGGCATCCACCTAGATGTCAGCCTGGTCTTTAGAAATCTTAAACCTTTGCAGGAGATGGCGTTGTGTAATCATCAAGGTACGTAAACGGCCAGTCGAAAAATCAAATAAAATTTTATATTCAAATCTAGAAAGCAACAAGAAAAGTATTGGAGTAAATGGGTTTGATGTTCCAAATCTAATGAGTGTTTGAAGTGGAAAAATCAGTTTTACTCTTGTAAATGATAATTTTCTTAAAACTGACATTCTATCTATAATAGAAAATCTCCTCGGGGTATTTTCATGTAAATGATAAATTGCTAAAATCCAAAGAAGAATCTGATATTCTTATTGGTCCTGACCTAGCATCTCAGTTTCAGTCATTTTCCCACTGCTTTAACATAATTAACTCTACCTCGAATGGATCTTGGCCTTGTATAGCGTAAACATTATTCTAAGAAAAAAGCTATGCTTACATATAAGAAGCATATGTAGGCAATCTTTCTTTACTATAGTACGCACGCATATATATATATATATATATATATATATATATATATATATATATATATATATATGAAAAAGAGGAGGGAAGCCGCAAACCTTTTTAGTTGTAAAGTGCGGTTTCTCTCTTCTTTTTAATATACACACTTTGCTCTGCTTGGAACTACTATACCATCTTCCCTTTATATATATATATATATATATATATATATATATATATGTATCTATATATATATATATATATATATATATATATATATATATATATATATATGAGGTCTTATAATGCTTTTGACTATTTTCAGAAATTAGTATATTTAGCCTTGAGCGAAAAACATCCACAAAGAATGCAGACGAGGTAGAATTCAAGTACATGTCTTTGATTTAAAATTCTTGGCCGCCTGAAACTCTTTGATTCTTTGGAAACAGAGGTAATTGCCTTAATTACAAAGACTAAACAAATCTGACTGATGTTAGTAAATAATACATGCAGACAATGTTTCTTGCTGATGAGCGAAATTGTGAAGATTATCATTTTGGCTGGCTTGATAAGATAAAACAAATCTTCCAAGTTGGAATTTTGCAAGGAATTATTGATCTGGCTAATAATTCAGTTCTGGATACAAACTATTTTCCTAGAATCTGAGTGAAGGTCTTTGCTGGATTCTTTTGAAAGCGCCGTTGTCTTTTTTTTGATGATAATTAACTGATTAGGAAAAGAAAACAGAATTTGTTCGTCTGTAACACAAAAATAGTGTATACCATAAAAATTGTCTTTGTGGGGTTTATAATAACCTGGACGGTATGAAAACATTGATTTCTAAAGACATCCTTGTTGTTTGAATTATGAACAGATAGCCTGTTGGGCAGCTGGAAAAAAAGAAACATTGATAAAAGAGACGCCAAAATGTAACACACTGAACTAAATTATTTTCCACCCTCCAATCTCCCTCCCACAGGCGGGGTGTGGCAAGCCTCTCACTAATCTATCACAACTTCCATGGAAAGTGCTCGGGCAAACTGCATTCCTTGGTTCTGTCAGTTCTAACCTTCACGGCTCGGACCTGTCACGCTACTTCCATTGTAGCAAACCACTGACATTCCATCCGTATTCCATGTGAGAAATAAATTTCACGAACAGCTTCTTCCTGCGAACCAGTGCTCTGTGGAACTGAAACCCAGGGGAATGTTTCCTCGATCACTACAATATTAACCTGTTCAAATCTCCGGTTAACCGTTATCTTCCCCTCTTATCTGTATAAACTACCTCATAATATAGCCCTACCTTGAGTGGTCCCCAGGGATTTGTACAAGGGGAATTTTACTGTAAAACACCAAAACTGATCCGACGAACTGGAAGCTGTGTTTATTGCTATCTTTATTAGTTTTATCTATGTTGCTAAAAACCTTTTAACATATATTCTGATTCCTTTTATGTGAAGTTTTTTCTTTAATTAGCCAAGTTCTTAGAATGTTAGATTTTCATCTTTAAAAAAACCCTCTATGTCCTGAAGATGTATATAGTTCCAATAAAGGTAAATTTGTAGAACTTGTTGAACTTATGAGAAAGTATGATCCTGTTCTTGGAAATCATTACTTGAAACAAGTAAAAGATAACTGGCGGTAATTGGCACCGAAAATCCAAAATGAATTCGTTCATATCTTGGGAAATCACGTAAAGGAAAATATATTCGAATAGCCAATTATTTTGCGATCTTACCAGACAGCACGCCAGACATTTCACATATTGATCAGATAAGTTTCATTTGTTAGTATGTCGTTGTTGAAGACAAAGAAGTGGCGGTGCAGGTATCATTTCTTGGTTTTATCACTGAAAGACATGAGAAGACAGCTTATGGTATCAAGAAGATGATTTGGGATCGACTGGAGAAAGAGGAACTTGATTTAAAAAATATAGAGGGATAAGATTTCACAATGCGGCTAGAATGTCTGAAGTTCATGGTGGTGTTCAATGTCTTCGACGAAACATAAATGGGAAAACTAAATTTGTGCCATGTTCTAATCATAGTCTGAATTTATGCGATGTCCATCCCTCAGCTGTAAATGCAAGCGCCATTACATTTTTGTCATGATTAAGAGACTCTACATTTTTCTCCTCTTCCAATCACAAGTGGGAAGATTTATCTTTGCATGTGAAGGTCATGTTGAAGCGTTTAGTAACCACCCGTCGGAGTACACATTACGAATCAATTCGTGCAGTGAAAAACAGATTTCAAGGAATGATTCGGGCACTCGATTCATTAACCTCAGTTTCAGGAAATCTTCAAACGAGAGGAGATGGACAAATCATTTTGTTTTAAATTGAAAACTTCTCCTTCATGTCACATTTGTTTTAGCGAGAAGAAATTCTGGGACAAATAAATCACACCCAAAATAATTTTCAAAAACGTGATATTGGTTTGGATGCGACCAAAATTTTCTTTAACCGAAACAGGAACAGGCTGGTGTTTGAATCGGTCAATCAAAGTAAACCAAAGTCCGAGGAAATGGTAATTCTAGTTTAAATGTGCATTAGAAGAAAGAGAAAGATACCTGGGGGGAAAAGGAAGGTGATGTATGTCAAAGACTTGTGCAAGAAGTAAAGAGTAATCTTTACGAATGTCATGATCGACTTGTAAATGAAATGGAAGCACGATTTGACTCCATGTCTCATCTGCAAACTGTTTTCGCTGGATTATCATCGCAAGCAACCCTGGAAGATACTGAAGGTGAGTTGAAGTGAAAATTTAAAAATTTCGCTAGCGAATATGGTGCTGACTTAGATGTATCTAGGCTGCCTCTGGAAGATCTCCGACTTTGGGATTTTTTAACGGAAACTTGAAACTTTTCTAACGTGAAACGTGACATGACCATGATAACCAAATCACCGGCTATCAAATGGCTGAGATGGATTTATCAATGGCAAGTTCAAGAAACATTGCCAAATATTGTGATTGCTCTACGGCTGATTTTGACGCTCACAATTTCTGTTACTGCAGAGAGCAGCTTCTCAAAACTTAAGCTCATTAAAAGTCATTTTGAGATCAAGTTATCCAATTTGTCCGTCATTTCAAATGAACATGAAACTGTGGATAGACTTTAAACAAGTTATTAGTAACTTTGCTTCACCAAAAGCTCGAAAGGTTAAAATATGATTACGTGTGAACAGTTAATTTTTGAATTTATTGTTTTTCAAGTACTAATCAACGTCATTCAGGTTATTTCATTAATATTCTCCTCTAGAAAAAGTGGGTGCCAATAAGAATATGGGTCTCGGGTGGAACTTTGCCTTGGTACGCCCTGGCAGTCAGCTACGACTCTTTTATCATAAAACTATACACGATGTCCCTAAAATCTGGAGACATTGCCAAACAATTTCATACTTGCCATTCAATTATGACTCCATAGACGCTATACAGGATGTCCCTAAGCACTGGACACTTTGCAAAACAATTTCATTCTTGCAAGTCAGTTATGACTACGTAAACATAAACCCTATACAGGATGTTCCTAAAATCTAAACACATTGTAAAATAATTTAATTCTTGTCAGTCAATTGTGACTCCTTAACCTTAAGGACTATACAGATTGTCCTTAAAATCTGGACATAAGCAAAAATGGATGTTTTGAAGATCTTAAATATTCAACACCATTTTATTGATTTGGAATATTAACAAATAATATCTTCAATGTGATTTCTATCATTTGTGATGCAAAGGTTGATGTACTTTGCGAGATTCATGCGAAGTTTATGAAATAACTCCATATTGCCTTGAATTTTAGCACATTCACTTGTAGGAATCCTTCTACTCGGATTTTCGTTGAATGTTAAAATTTGGAGTGTCGGGATTCGACACATTAACAAAATATGATTACAGGGTCGCTCGTAATTTGGCCGTCTAGAATAATCACACGATTTTCATTGAAGGAATAAAATTCAGTAGAAAGACAACGTAGTTTCAACAAATAAACATTAATTTAATATAACGGCAAGAATACAAGCAGTTGATGATAGATTGGAAAGTGATGCTTTTTGTTTGGGTTAATAAAGTTCTGAAATAAAATATAAACTGTCTTTGTGTACGTATGTAAGAAACAATAAACTATTGTGATATGTGTGTTTGTATGAAAAAGTCAACATGTGTGCGTGATTCATAGTAAAGCAGATACAAGAAATAGTGAGAAATTGTTTCTTACTGTTAGTGGTATTGCCGTAGTCTGAAGTTTGTCAACACCGTCGCTTTTAGCATGAAGTCGTGAAGATCATAAGCCAGAGTTGCGTGGAGTTTGGTGACAGCCGCGTGTATCCTGATTGGGAACGGATTTCGTATGTTTTTATACACTTTTTTCGTAATAAAATCGGCTTCAGAATTAAATTATTTATTTATTCCTAATTGGTCCTAAAAGGGCACGTGGTATGTCTTCTACTACGCCCGTACGATATTTGGGCGGTATCTACCTAAAAATAATGATGACTAATACAACAAACATTCTGATTTGTAATCTATGATTTTATTGGTGTATTTTAAGATGTAAGTATTTTCTTGAGTGTGATTGGTTTATAAATATTGTATTTGATATTTTAGTTGACACGACACACTGTTTAAGCGTTCACACGAATTTGTTGAATTTGTGATTTTCATTGAGTACACCTTCTCCAATTTTCATTGAGTACACCTTCTTCAATTGTTAAATCTGTGATCTTCATTGAGTACACCTTCTCCAATTTTCATTGAGTACACCTTCTCCAATTGTTAAATTTGTGATTTTCATTGAGTACTGTTGTGGATTCCGAGATGAAATCCTGTCTCCAATGAATGACAAACGCAAGAATGAAATATAACAAATAAATGTATTTACACAATAATACAACGGGTAATACTGTTCGTAAATCCAGAAACGCGGTTAGTAGCAATAATAATATAGATAGATACAGTCTCGAAGTAAGACTTCCTTAGAGTCTACGTGCTTGTAACTGGGACTTCTTCAAGCAGTTACCTCACACTATTACTCTACCTCCAACTCCATCACAATCTCTGCTCCCTCTCTCTATATATTCTGACTGACTCTGGGTATTTAACGGCAGCAGTCCCAGTAACACTCTGATAGAGTCCACATATGAAACAGGGGAGGACCCCATAACAATTACACCTCCAATTTTCATTGAGTACACCTTCTCCAATTGTTGAATCTGTGATTTTCATTGAGTACACCTTCTGTTTCGACAAAACCGTGCTTAATACGTGGAAGTAAAAAAAAAAAAATAGTTAATGAAATTTCCTACTTTAGGGACACCCTGCATATATTCGTCTTCATTTTGTTATTTTCTTGATTGACATCCCATAATATTATCTGACATAAATCCATATTCAAATCTCTTCATTATTTGGGTTAAGAGTTTTTTTTTAAAAATCTTTAATTCACTGCCACTACTGTAAAAAAACTAAGGTATATTAGTATACTTCAAATTTATTCTTTATTGCTACGTATCATTACAAGTTAGGATGTTACATTCGTCATGACGCTAAAGGCCATATCACATTGAAACACCGGTTCTCATATGATCACTGAAAATTATGCAACGTCGAGCCTAGTCAGTACCTTGGGAATACCAGATGCTGAACACTTGGGTGTGTGGATGGTATAATAGATAACAACTTGGAATTGGAAATTGGAGAGCCGAGTTTCAATTCCACTCAAGTTCGTTATATTCGCTTACGCGCAAATACCTTTGGGAAAGGTATGAATCCACCTCTTCCCCTAGATATGGGTTAATTAGTAGGACTTGTATCAGTAAATCATTATTAACTAAAAAAATTCTTATGTTCTAAAAAATATTTTTCTGGCTCTAAATGACCTGATAACGGTTGACAAGCCTTAAAAACAGTCACTGAAAACATTTTTTATGTCAGTTGGTTCCTCCAAAACGGTAATTACTTATGAGTCAACCTCATAGTATTCGTCGAAAATTCAGTTGATTTTGATTTGTTTATTTTTTTTTTTTAAATTGTCACCCCAAGCAAGGTGATAAAGCCACTAGAACGCAGTGGGTTACAAGGAAGCAAGGAAGGTGACAGAGAAGACTTTAGCGAGAAGAATAAAGGAACAGAGTTCCGGAAAACAGAAGATAGCGATTGACATTTCATTTGAATTTTTGAAGATTGTAGTTGGCTGGAAGCAAGAAATCGGAAGGAAGTTCAACAGATGAGAAAATTGCGAGAAAAGAAACTGTTAGAATAGAAGAAACGGTTGCATTTAGCTTGAGCAACAGCAAAACGGTGAGACCTAATTGCCAATCTAGTAGCACGCTTAAATTCATACAATGGAAGCACTAAGGTATAAAAGCTCATCAGAACAATTACCATGAAAATATTTGTAGGAAAGAGATAGGGAAGCCCCGTCACGTCGGTAAGAAATCGACCGAAGCCGAGATGCCTGGTCAGGATCTTTTATATTACAGACTCTTCTTTGAATTTTGTCAAGAATCTCGCGAATTACACCAGACAAGATACGGTAGTAGAATTCAATACACGTACGAATGTTAGATTTATAAATGCGCAAGATGGATTCTAACGAGAAAGGTTTTCTGGTACAGCAAAGTGAACCAACTTTCCTAGCAGGAGATGCAGAAATTTCCTTGCACTAGATGCAGAACTTGATTCGATATCGTCACTCCAATTCATGCCGGTCATATGTGTCAGTTTATTAACAATGCTATTTGGAAAGCTGAGTCCGTCCGAAAAGATTTCTCCAGGAGCTATTATTCAGACAATAAACTTTAGTCTTATTTGCTACGATATTACTCTTGTAATTAATTAATCAATCGGCTATAAACTCTGTGGACTCTTTTGGCGCTAACCAAAGCCACATCTTCATTCTAGAACTTTTATTCTTATTTCTTTTCCTTTATCAGTCTTTTCCTTATTTCGCTCATTATGTTGTCTGAAGTTCCTAATTCTCACCTCGCAGTGAAAAATTCTGTCAACACATTGTCATTGATTATCAAATATTAGGAAGCCTTTATGGTTAATATTGTCAAAGTCGAAGAAAGTTTGCGCAAACGCAATAAATACTAATTTAATTTGCCAACGGGTTTCTTCATAGATTACAGAATAACTGACACAAAGATCTTGAATCAGTCTCTTACTACTAGATGCTTACCAAAACCCAAATTATAAACACTTTTTAACGAAACATTTATCTTTAGAAAAAAAAAAAAAACAACAACAAATTTTGTTCAAAACTGTAAATAGAATAACTAAAGTATGACTTATTCTACTTTTATATAAACAAAATATTTTTAACTAATGTTCACCCAGTACAAGTGTCTGTGACCATTTACACTTTACTGTCGCGATAGATTCGCTAAGCAAGGAATCGACCCCAGGTTGTGTTTTGGAAGATGGCTTGTCGGTTTTTTCCCAGTCTGCCAAAATCGAGGTATGCTCACAGGGGTATGAACTTGGGGAATGATTTACTTGGACACACCGAAGATGAAAACAGCCAGTGTTTGCCTGTAGAATCCACTTTTATTTTTCCAACAGCAGTTTTCGATGGGGTGGCGGTTCATATAACATTGTGGCTTTATGTGGCAATCGAAGGACACGCTGTACCAACCTGACGACAATTTCCGTACAGACGAGTGACACCGTTTTTTCTCACGTCTTCTGTTAAATATCTGTGATCACACTACCTAAGCAATGGAACATCTGCCCTTTGTACCATCTGCATATGCGTAGATTAAAACGGATTCAGGAATCCGAGAGCCGAGTTCGAACTCCAGTCGAATCCATTACATTCACCTACGTGCTAATAACCTTGGGAAAGGTATGAATCCTCTTCTTCTCTCCCCAGCTATGAGTAAATAGCAGGACGGCTTCTAGAGCCTTGGATGGTCTAACGCAGAAAGAAATGACAACCTACTGCGGGAAAAATCTGCCTCGTCAGTCATGTATCTAAAGATACATGATCGCCTAAGCGTGTATCCCGCATGGCACATAACCGACTGACTGATATTCGGATTATTATCATCGTCTTTGTTGTTGTTTTCATCACATTTCTGCAGTTATACTCTCTGGCCTTCATCACGTTCGGAACTGAACCCTTTATTTAACAAATAATTGGAGGCACGGTGGAGTAATGGATAGTGGCTCGGATTGAGGAATCAGACGGCCGAGTTCGAAATCCAGTTGGATACATTACATTCATTTACGTGCTAATACCCTTGAGAAAGGTATGAATCCTCTTCTTTTCCCACCAGCTATGCGTAAATAGCAGAACAGACCGGGTTCTATAGCCTTGGATGGAAACTGGTCAGAAAGAAATAGCAACCTACTGCGGGAAAAAATCTGCCTCGTCAGTCATGTATCGAAAGATACATGATCGCCTAAGTGTGTATCACGTAAGACACATAAATGACTGACTGACCTAATGACCATAAAGTCATTTAACCGATTTAGTAGGTGATCTCATTACTTCGGACAATGTCTCATCCCACCCAGTCTGACTCAATCAATGCCAAGTGAAGTGAAGGATATGGACCTATGAGGAGGAAGTAGCAAGCGAAGATTATGATGATATTAAGGAAATGAAACAATTGCCACTGGGCTTGAAAAGGACTACCTTTGCAACTACGCGACGGTTTGTTCCACAATTTAGTAGTTCTTAATCTTAATTCTTTAATTCATTCCCTCCAAGCAAGCTGTCTGCATGGAAGTTCTTTCTTACAAATGGAATATAAAGAGAATGAGGGAATTTTAACCCTTTGGATTTAGCATGGTGTATCCTGGCTGTAAAGTTCCTAACTGGTAGAACAAATAAAGGAAAATGAGTTGGACATTTACCATGGAAATAACGACAGTGTAGCGATAGACCCTGTAACATTGCGTAGTGGGAAAGAGGGTGTAAAGTGTAAAATAATTCATCGCTCACAAGCTATGCCGTATATGTATTTTTGTTGCGGCCTGTTTAGGGGCCAGAAAGAAAGACATGGAAGACGAAGGCAGGCTGAAACAAGTTTATTGAAAATAACCAGATATATACAAAGCAAGAGTGTTAGTAATAAGCAGATAGAAGTGCACGCCCGAACTGACAGGTTACACTGCGTCTCGACTGTTATATTTAACTGCCCCTCCCCGCCCACGAGGTATATATGTGGCACAAGGCCGAGTTTACCGTGGGTTCTCCCAAGAATATTCCTTTAGAACCCGCATAAACGGGTTCAGGGCCTGTCTACCTCCCCGGAGGAAAACTTTGCCCTTCGGCAAAGCCTCGTCTGTGTTCATCTCTACCAAAGCAGAGAGTTCGACTGAAATCACACACAGTCAGAGACTGCGTCGCGACTGCACACAGTTAGTATTTGTGAATGGAGGAAGAGTTCATTCTACTGTAGGGTGGGTTGCTACAATAATTTCGAATCGTCTTGACCACTCACAATTTATGTCGTATATGTATTTTGAATCGTCTTGACGTATAATTAGAATTACTAAAAATGAATTTTCCGTAATTTTTTTTATTATTAAAATTCACCCAATGTAATCCTGGAAATCCACTCATTGTCGAAATGCTCTTGAAATGGTTATGGTCAATGTGGTGTGTATAATATAAATGAAAAAGGTGATAGGAATTTTTTTTTACAAAGATGTTCACTCACTATACGGCCAAAAGCCACTCGAGGTAGAGGGCTACAGTGTAAGAGGCACAGTTTATGGGGAATACGAAGAAGATAAGGGTTAACTTTAGAATTGAACAGGTTAACATGTAGAGATCGGGGAAGAATCCTCTTGGGAGTTGGTACTACAAAATAGCTGTCCATAGAAAGAATCTCAGCTCGAGTATACTAATGGAATACAAAGGGAATGAGAAGGGGTCGCTATAATCTGCTAGAATAAATCTCACCCTCTCACAAGACGGCTAAGAAGTGAAGTCTAGGCAAATCCAGACCACATTGTCAGCAGTATTCCATGATATTAAGGAACTTTCTCTCGACATTTTGTTCGTGGAATACACATGACAAAAACTGGCTTACAATCGTGCGTCTACGGAAAATACCTTGCAGAATAGAAAATAAGTCTTCCTCTACAAAGCAGCGTAAATTCTTTGTTGGAATATATTCCCTCCAAGAAAGGCAATAATGTCATTAAGACGCAAGGGTCTGCTGGGAGTGATAGAGAGTAATAAGACTTTAGAATGACTCGGAAATCCAATCCTAAAGTGGAAACAAGGGATAAACCTCTACTTCTCAAAAGACAGGTGAGTTATGTGAACCGGGCGATAGGTGAACCTATCTACACTTATTGTAGAAAAAATAAATAGTAAATAAAATTTAATGAGTTTAAGCGGAGACGTTAGAATTATAGAGTGCAGCAGACTTTTGAAAGAATCGAAAACCCAGTACTAAAGCGAAAACAAGACATAAAACTTTACTCCTGTCCGCCAACACAGGGGAGGAGTGTAAAACGGACGATAGGTGAGCCTATCTATCCCTGTTGATGAAAATAAATAAAAAATAACGTTTCAAGATTTTACGCGCAGACGCCATAAGTATAAAGTAGGAGCCGATTTTGAAAGAGCCATAAAGCAATACCTAACAGGAACGAAGGGTTAATCATTTACTCCTATTCAAAAGACAGAAGAGGAGTGTGAACCGGATGATAGGCGAACCAATCTACTTCCACTGAAGATAAATAAATAAATAAACAGTAAATAAAACTGTAGGAGATTAGGCGGAGACGTTAGTAGTAGAGAGTTGAAGTAAACATTAGAAGGGAGCAGAAATCCAATTCTAAATGGGAAACAAAGGAGAAAGCATTACTTCTGTTCAAAAGCGCGGGGTGAAGTTTTAACGGGACAAGAGGCGAAACTATTTCTTCAAATCTTTCCAAATTGCGAGGTGAGGTTAGGTAATTCCAACGCAGATATCTCAGTGGTATTTCATAATATATTAGGGATAATTCATTTTAATTTTGTTTTTGTTGTCTACACTTGACGAAAGCTGAAGAGTGGATCTGAATTTGTCGACGAAGCATTGTCATTATTATTCATTTTTCACTCGTCTTTCTTTCATCTTATTTCTATTGCTTGTTTACACCTAGTAGTAGAAATAAGACGTAATAGTCTTAAGTTGTCTGAATTTCTGAGATGAAGCATTGTCATTATTATTCATTTTTCACTCGTCTTTCTTTCATCTTATTTCTATTGCTTGTTTACACCTAGTAGTAGAAATAAGACGTAATAGTCTTAAGTTGTCTGAATTTCTTAGATGAAGCATTGTCATTATTATTCATTTTTCATTCGTCTTTCTTTCATCTTATTTCTATTGCTTGTTTACACCTAGTAGTAGTAATAAGACGTAATAGTTTTAAGTTGTCTGAATGTCTTATATCAAGCATTGTCATTATTATTCATTTTTCACTCGTCTTTCTTTCATCTTAGTTCTATTGCTTGTTTACACCTAGTAGTAGTAATAAGACGTAATAGTCTTAAGTTGTCTGAATTTCTGAGATGAAGCATTGTCATTATTATTCATTTTAGACTCGTCTTTCTTTCATCTTATTTCTATTGCTTGTTTACACCTAGTAGTAATAATAAGACGTCATAGTCTTAAGTTGTCTGAATTTCTTAGATGAAGCATCGTCATTATTATTCATTTTTTACTCGTCTTTCTTTCATCTTATTTCTATTGCTTGTTTACACCTAGTAGTAGTAATAAGACGTAATAGTCTTAAGTTGTCTGAATTTCTTAGATCAAGCATTGTCTTTATTATTCCTTTTTCACTCGTCTTTCTTTCATCTTATTTCTATTGCTTTTTTACTCCTAGTAGTGGTAATAAGACGTAATAGTCTTAAGTTGTCTGAATTTCATAGATGAAGCATTGTCATTATTATTCATTTTTCACTCGTCTATATTTCATCTTATTTCTATTGCTTGTTTACACCTAGTAGTAATAATAAGACGTAATAGTCTTAAGTTGTCTGAATGTCTTAGAACAATCATTGTCATTATTATTCATTTTTCACTCGTTTTTCTTTCATCTTATTTCTATTGCATGTTTACACCTAGTAGTAGTAATAAGAAGTAAAATCTTAAGTTGTCTGAATTTCTTAGATGAAGCATTATCATTATTATTCATTTTTCACTCGTCTTTCTCTCATTTTAATTCTATTACTTGTTTACATCTAGAAGTACGTAATAGTCTTAAGTTGACTGAATATCTTATTTCAAGCATTGTCATTATTATTCATTTTTCAATCGTCTTTCTCTCATCTTATTTCTATTGCTTGTTTACACCTAGTAGTAATAATAAGACGTAATAGTCTTAGGTTGTCTGAATTTCTTAGATGAAGCATTGTCAATATTATTCATTTTTCACTCGTCTTTCTCTCATTTTAATTTTATTGCTTTTTTACATCTAGAAGTAGTAATAAGACATAATAGTCTTAAGTTGTCTGAATTTCTTAGATCAAGCATTATCATTATTATTCATTTTTCACTCGTCTTTCTCTCATCTTATTTCTGTTGCTTGTTTACACCTAGTAGTAGTAATAAGACGTAATAGTCTTAAGTTGTCTGAATTTCTTAGATGAAGCATTATCATTATTATTCATTTTTCACTCGTCTTTCTCTCATTTTAATTTTATTGCTTTTTTACATCTAGAAGTAGTAATAAGACATAATAGTCTTAAGTTGTCTGAATTTCTTAGATCAAGCATTATCATTATTATTCATTTTTCACTCGTCTTTCTTTCATCGTATTTCTATTGCTTGTTTACACCTAGTAGTAGTAATAAGACGTAATAGTCTTAAGTTGTCTGAATTTCTTAGATCAAGCATTATCATTATTATTCATTTTTCACTCGTCTTTCTCTCATTTAAATTCTATTGCTTGTTTACATCTAGAAGTAGTAATAAGACATAATAGTCTTAAGTTGCTTGTTTACACCTAGTAGTAAATATTTGAATTGTCTTTATCATTATTGATATGCTTTTTATAACAATAGTCATGTTGTTTCACATTATATAATTTTCTATTTCAAAAAAGAAAATAAAGAAATAGTTATAAATAATGAATCTTCATGTAGATTTCAAATTACATCTCCTCTTCTTGTAATCCTTCTGAAAAGAACAGTTCCAAATAAAATATGGAATCGTCTAGTGACATGTACTTTTATTTTTCATTTTTTGTATTTTTCTTTTATTCCGTCTCTAGCTTCCCTTTTCTTTCCGATTAAGCAAAATATTTCTTTTTTATGTTCTCATGAAATACACCTGAAAATAACTTGTTGCGTTGTGTCTATGGGAAGGTGTTTGAAGTGTGGGAAATAAGTATTTTCTTGAAAACATTTTAGATTATTTTGATAAGCTTTCAAATCTGGCATGTGAGGTTCGGATAGCTCCACCGTAGACATACCAGACATATTCTATGGTATATAAATGGCATTCTTTTTCTTTTTTCTTTCTTGTCGGCGCCTGACGATAGCTGAAGAGTCGAAAAGATTCTGTTAATAAGACAACAAAAATACAAATAAGCGGTTGAAATGTGATAATGACATAAGATGAAATGGTTTCTCGCCTTCTGGGCTGAAAGTTAAAAAAAGAAACGGCATTACATAATGAGCAATATGAAACTGCTTTTTTCTCATTTATTCTGACATAAAGTCTTCAAGAATCTGCATAGCAAGGAAGTTTGCTTAACAGATTATTTCTGGCTTATCTTCTTGGGATTAAAATTGCTGATTGAATCTCGGAAGACTACCACATTGGTTCTGTAAACGACCGTGAAGACATTGAAGAAGTCTCTCATCAGTGGATTTTGCCAAAGCAAGTAAAACTTTTTTTTATGACAGGTTTGTTAATAAAAAGCTTCACCATATCTGTCCTGTCTTCAACTGGAAATAGAAGAACTAAAGCTCTGAATTAATCTACTTTTATAACGAGAGTAAAGAAGATGAGGATATTAGTCGATATAATCTTACATCTGCTGTAAGTTACACTCACCAGCACCCCCACCCCGTTGCAACCTTGTTATTCTTTTCTCTTACCAATGTTTCTCTTTTTCCTCTTTCAACATGGTGGCATCGATTATCAAATACTTGTTTACTCATGCTGTCAGGTGTTATAAACAGCGTATGGTAGCAAAGGAAAGAGCAAACAAGGATTCAAATTTCAACAGTGTGTATTGACCAATCTTCAAAATATGTACATAATGTTCAATACCAGCATATGTAATTGTGTGAAAAGGTAACTAAATTTTTAAGATGTGATTCTTTAGTTGAGATTGGTAAGGGAAGCAGCTGGGTTTAAGGCAGTTGTTGGTAACACCGGGTTTTGACGGATTTGTTGGGACGGTTGACCGAGATCATGGTTGAGACGATAAGAGTGGCCTAAAGGGGATTGGTGAAGCCGCGTGATAAGCACGAGTTTGGTGTCTTTGCCGGAGATGATTCGTCTATCTTCCGGGTTGAAATCAACACTGGTGCGGAATGTGAATCGGTCGGATGTTGAGGTCGAGGTGATCAGCTGAACTGCCTGTTGTCGGCTCGGCGTATCGTTTTTATATCTGTGTTTTGACAGGTACTAGCTCCCAGGCTCATCCTTTGGGGGGGGGGAGCGGGGGGAGCATGGGCAGCGGCAATATTTGTAATTGGTTATTGTATTTTAGAACTTTTAGCGGGGATTTGTATTTTGCCCCGGATGTGATGCTCATATCTCTTGATCCGATAACATTTTTTTTATTTTGCGTTTTGCTTTCTTAATGTCCACATCCGGCCGAAATGGAGAGTGAATCAGAAAGATATCCAAATTGCAGCGGGGTATAACAAAGGCATATATTCAAATCATATATTGTTTCGTCCCTTCTGTTATTAAATTTTCAATACATATCTCTAGTTATTATTGTTTTAATATGCTCTTTCTGTTTTTAGTTGCTAGGTTTTCGTTAAGACTTTAAAAAGACGCCATTGCCTTAAGGATCCTGCATCGTAAAAAAAAAAACAAAAAAAAAAACACAGAATCATTCAAATAAACTTGCGCTACATGGTCACTATTTTCAAAATATAGCAATCATTTCAAATTTATCTTCGGCAGAAAACCGGGTGCCATTTTCTTCTGGTACCACGACTATGTAAATTTAAGTGTACTTCTAGATTGACATCTAGATCTCACCCTTTTACTGTTGAAATAGTTACATATAACCACCACTTCTAATCAAACAATTTCTTTTCTCGCACTTCCCGCCTGTGGAACTCCTTTCCGTTTACTTGCTTCCTTGATAATTACAATCTTCTAAAATTTAAATGAATCCCATTAATCTTTTGTTCTTTCTTCAATCCTTCCTATACTCAGTCTGTTCTCTTCCTTTCACTCCCTGTAACCCCCCACGTATGAGTGGAATTCCCGCCTGGCTTGGGGTGAAATTATTTACACCTAACATTCAACCAATTGTTAACAGCGGCAAGAAGTGGCTTGTTAATTTTAACGCCCCAAGACGAAACTCACTCAGTTATGTGCCATGTTTGATACACGCTTAGGCGTTCATGTATCTTTCGATACATGACTGACAAGGCAGGTTTTTTCCCGCATTAGGTTGCCATTTCTTTCTGCGTTAGACCAGTTGCCATCCAAGTCTATAGAAGCCGTCCTGCTATTTACCCATAGCTGGGGAGAGACGAAGAGCATACATACCTTCCCTAAAGGTATTAGCACGTAAGTGAATGTAATGGATTCGACTGGAATTCGAACTCGGCTCTCCGATTACTCCTCCATGGCTTTAAACGAAACTGCTCTCTATTAATCCACTTAAGGATTTTTTGCCTGCCATCAGCATGGCTGATGCTAACCTCCAGGAGAGAAACTCACTCTTAGGCTCAAGTTTCCCATTGACTTGAAGTGGAGCGATTATATTGAAACAATTGCTAAATTTCCTTCCAGAAAAATCAGTTGACTATGTCCTTCTAGACAATTTTTCTCGCCTGAATCTATCTTGCATATTTATAAGTCTACCATGATTGAATATTGCTGCTGCATCTTGTTTTGTGTATCTGTGTTTAGAGATTATTGACAAAATCCAAAGGAGAATCTGCAATGTTATCGGTCCTGTGCTGGCACTTTGGATTCAGTCAATTCCAATCGCCGTGACACTGCTTCTATCTTCATTTTCTATGAATATTTTCATCGGGTGGGTTCTTCAATGACCTGGGTTAGTTCATATGCAATTGAGAAGTCTGTGAAATATCTGCTTTCCTCATCGGTTTTGTTAGAGTGGACTAATCACTCTTTGTGTTGAACATTGAAGCCACCGCAGATGTGAAAGTTGGTCGAGGGAAAATTGGTGAGGATATTGTCAATATCCTCAGATAATCGATCGAAGATTACCGACCTTTCATCATGGAGACGATTCAGGGCAAAAATGAATGTGGTACTATAGATAAAAAGGATCCATGCGGAAATTAGGGCAGCAATTTTGGGGTGCAGCATGTTTGAAGACGCTTGGGAGAGGAGCCTACGTCATATAGGACCGGAAGCTGTCCCAGTCTGCCTCCGCATAGCGATGAATCGTTCTATGGAACGGTAAATCAAGTAATGTCATAGGTTTGAAGTCAATCTGGATACTGACTAGGGAATGATCTACCGTGCCGATGGGGCAAATACTTCTGCTAAGCATTTGTCACGACAGTATGATTGAAAAAATTTGGAGACGTTCGCCAGTTGTCTCGTCGCGTCCAGAACTCGGGCGGGTCCCGCAATGATTAGTTCCTATGCGATGGAAAAGTCTGTGCAATATCTGCCTTCCATATCGGTTTTGCTAGAGTGTACTAACCACTCTTTGTGTTGAACATTAAAGTCACCGCATATGTGAAAGCTGGCCGAGGGAAAATCATTGAGAATGTTGACAACCAGCTCTGATAATCGATCGAAGATTACCGACACTTCATCCTGGTATGATACAGGGCAAAGACGAATATGAGACTAGGGATAAGTGCCACACGGAAACAAATATACAGGTGAGCAGAGTCCTCGATTTTTGTGTCCCTGCCACAGGGAAATCCGTCCTTCATATAGACACAGAGCCTGTGACCGTGAACTACCCTAGTCTTAAACCTCTACCTCGAGTGGCCCCACGACCTTGTACAGTGTGAACCATACTGTAAAAAAAAAAATAAGTAAATGTTTTGATGAGATTTAATCCTTGGCACCAGTGCTTCACGAATCTACGCACATTACTAGATTGGCAGCTGGGTGTCACACTTTCACAGTCGAAATTGCTAGATGCAACTATAACCGCTTTGCTAATAGTTTCCTTTTCACGCACTTCTCTCTTGTGGTATTCTCTTCTCGCTTCCTGCTTTCCTCTCAACTACGATCGTAAAGAATGTAAATGCAATGTGAATCGCCATCTTTTGTCTCCTTGATTCCTGTTCTTTTATTGTCTTTTTTCATTCTTTCGATTTAAGTAACTCTTTGCGTCTTAGTGGCTTTATTGCCTTGTTTGGAGTGAAATGATTAAAAAATCTCAAAATAATAAACAAAAAAGAATTCGGTTCTGAAGAATGAGATGGGCGGAAGGCGTAAGGGGATGGGCGTCTTGGAATAAAAAATCGGAGAGCAGAGTTTGAATTCAAGTCGAGTTTGTTACATTCACGTACGCGCAAATACCATTGAGAATATGTATGAATCCATCTCTGCCACCGCTTCCAGCTATGGGTTAAATTGTAGAACTTTTATTTGGAAAAATCATTTTTAATCTCCAAAAAATTGTTATAGCAATATTCACACGCAAACAAAAGAAAAAAATCTTATAATTCAAAATATGTTTTCGCCTTAAAAATTCCACAAAAGGTTGATAAGCCGTAAAATATATCATTTAATTGGTCAATCCTGATGGAGGCTTCCGAATCATCTTTAAGATGAGGTCGAAGAAGCATAAATGAGAAGCTTAGAGTTAATTATTATATTAATTATATTATTATAGTTAATTAATTATTATATGACCCGCTATGTCAAGAGATAGAAAATCTACTGAATTAGAGCATTGATTGACGCATTTTTGGTTTCCTGATGGTCGTGAGTTGAATTCCTGGGTTGGATTGTACTGGGAAATCATATACTCTTCATTAATGGAATGAACGGACAAGCAACACAATGGTGAATAAGCAAGAGACATAAGTGAAACAAGTTATCTCCCTTATATATGGAAGGCAGAATAAAATTCTATCCCCGTAGATGGGTATAAAGGTTACGAGTTTATTAGAAGGTTTGTATGGATATTATTATTATTATTATTATTATTATTATTATTATTATTATTATTATAAATAAATAAAAACAAAATATAAAAAATAATAATGAAAATTATAAATGAAATAAAATAATAACATAAAAACGTTGTATAAAATAAATTAAATAAAAAATAAAAATAATAAAATACACCAGCATGCATAAAAACTTGTTGTTGCTGGAAATACGCACATCCCGCCACAAAGAAGTTAAATTCAATGCCTTCACCAAGAACATTGGTACGGGCAACACGTACCCGACGTCTCTGTGTGATATAGTAATACTACGGAGTAATTTCTCCCTTTTATCACATGTACCATAAAACAATTGTAACCTAAAATATACATACACTAGTACGAACAAAAATATAAATAAATTGTATGAAATTAACATACAATTTATCATGCTTTTCTTGTTATTTGTGTATGTTTTATTTTTTGTCAAGTATGCTTTTATCTCTATGAACACAAGGCTAATTTCTGCTACTATGAAGTGAATCCCACACAACATTTTGGTGATCTCCGACGTGTATAAGGAAAACAGCCTATTCAGCCACAGGTTACTGCTTGCGATAGGTACCGTAAGAACTCCACAGGGTACAAAGACAGAAATGTTTTGAGTATAACAACCAAGATGTGTAAACTAATCTTAATTCATTTTCCGACATAAAATCGATTAAATTGTGACTTTTTAATGAGAAATAATTAAATGGCTTTATTTGTGGTTTGAAAGAATTTATCAAGAATTTTTTTTTAATTGTTATTGTACTGTTTTTAGAAATTTTAATTTTTTATTATTTGTCATATCTTATGCAATTATGATTAATTGGCAAACACCAATCAACTAAAATTTTACTAATAATTATAAGTTATTATGATTTTACTCACTACCAATGGTCAACCAGAATAAGCAATGTAATCAATGTAACGCCGATATTTCAGCTGATTTTGTAAGAATTACGTCATGATGTAATGTGGTCAAGAAGCACTAAAATTTATGTAATTTAAACTTGCAGAAAAAAAATATCTAGACTCATGCCATAATTAATTTCGAGAACAAATACTAAGAAATTTTTTTAAAATATAACACTTCATGAACGAAAATTAAGTGTTGACTGCAACGATTACAATTTAAAAATTACGTATGTAATATCAGGAATCCAATATGGCCGTGAATGCTGGACATTCTCTCCTCAAAGAGGAAGAAGTGGCTTGAAGCAACAGAAATGTGATTCTAGAGAAAGATGATGAGAACATGTGAGCAATGACGAAGTTCCAGAGACAATGTCAATAAAAAAGCCCGATTTTATTTAAGATATAGTTAGAATTTATCAGACATGTAATGAGGAAAGAGGGCTTGTAAAATTTGATATCACAAGACTGAATTCAAGGAAGAGGGTAAGAGGAAAACAACGTATTACCTTCCTAGAAAGCTTGAGTAGATGGATAGAGAACGAGATTTAGGAGAGATAACAAAAAGACAAAATTAGCTACAAAGTACAGGAAATTCTGTAGAGCCATTATGACAAAGTTCTTGAAGGGGCATGGAACGCAGAAGTAGAATATTTAAAAATGTCTATTAAATTCAATTAACTGTCTATGTTTCTGAGATGAGGTATTATGTACATTATTTACATTATTCGGACTATTGTCCTCATCTTTGTCGCCATATTTATTACAATGTTATGACCATTATACGCTCCGGCCTTCTTCAGGTGGTTAAAATGTCGAACGGAACCCATTTATTTCGCTCTCTGGGCTAGACTGTTAAAAGTGCCATGTTTAATGAATGTCAGTTATCAGTTATCTCCTGTTAATTCCCCACTGGATTTCAACCTGATCCCACAGAGGTCGGTGATCTCTCCCCATATGTAGTTTATAATAAAGGGTTAAGTTCGACATTCCAACCACCTGAAGAAGGCCTTATTGTACAACGGCCGAAACGTTATAATAAATATGGCGACAAAGATGAGGACAATAGTCTGAATAATGTAAATAATGTAAATTCAATTGAATTTATAAATAAGCAATATATGAAACAAAATATGCAAAAGAGAAAATTAGTTAAGTATATACAATCCAGAATTTACAAATTTTCTCTTGGAATGAAACATACCAAATATTAAGATGTTTGGGAAATACGTACTTCATCGCTCCAAATTAGGGGTCAAACAAGAATGGTAGAGAATATATGGTTAAATGGTAGAAAACTTTGTCTAGAATTACTTTATCATCCGCTATACTCTGTCTTTACAAGAGCCAGATCAAACCCCAAATGGAGTATTTATGCCATATCTGGGCCCAGTCCTCACCTGCCTGTCTTCATAGAGTTCAAAAGGGTCTACGCAGAATTGTGGGAGATTTTCCACCTTGCAAACTATTTTCCCAGAGACGAAACGTCGCCGGTCTCTTGCTGCTCTATTGCTGGTTCCATGACGGGGGTTCCGACGAGCAACATTCCTTAATCCCACTACCCAGACACTTACAACTGGGAACCGCCATGTCACGTAAATAAGTAGTAAGAAGTTACATTCAAGGATTGCTGCTTTTTTTCATGCGGGATGTTTTAATATTAGGTTGGTGCAAAAATAATGACGTAATAATGTCGTTTTTTGACGTAACGTCAAAAACGACATTGTTACGTCATTATTTTTGCACCAACCTAATAATACCTACAATACTGACCTCTTCAAATTTCGCTTCTTTCCTGTTCTTACGCTCATACACCACCAAACCACAACCCTCTACTTTGAGTGACTCTTGGGCCTTGTATTGGGTGGTTATTTATATAAAAATATATTCTATTAATGCCTTCGGAAAGTAATAATGTATAAGATCGCTATGAATTATGAGTCAATGTAACAATTGAGAACCATGGTTAAAAATTAGAAAACTGCGTTTTTAATTAGCTTATCATCTTTTCCATTAGGTTGTAACTAATTACGTATTCCACTGTGAATTATGAGGGAACCATGGAAAGCAGAAACAATGTTGAATGGCAGAAAAATGTCTATTGATTGATTTGCTTTTTTACGGCTTATCGACCATTTGCCAGTTATTTAAAGTCGAATGATATTTTTAGATTTTAAGACTTTTATGGAAATAGTAATCATATACTGATATATGTCCTCCTAGTTAACCCATAGATGGGGAGAACAGGTGGATTCATACCTTCCCCAACGATATTTACGCGTAAATGTTTAAAATAAAGAAATCTAATATTTCTCCAAAGCTGACGTTGCTCGTAACTACAAAAGGGCACAATGACGCAATTCACACCGCTAGACATTGAGAAACGGCATGCTGTACTGCTTGGCATTCGCACTGGAAACTCCAATATGAAGAGTTCAGCGTTTTTGGGTGTCAATTTGAGGAGAATGCAAAGGATTCAGAAAGAGATGGATGGGTCTAATGGTGATTATGGAGGTACAGTAGCTAAGAAAACTCATTCTGATAAGAAAGAAAAAGTCTTGAATTTGTTGATGTCAGACTTAAAACAGAAACTTGCATCAATTGTGTAATACTGTCCTCGGTCAAGAGGATGGCTGCTGGAAAACTCTATGCCTGGCCACAGAAATAGGAGAGCCTAATTCCCCAGATTGCAACCTCTTTGATTAATCTATGCAAGGCGTAGTTAGGCGAGAGACCAGAAAAATTCCTTATCGCACCAAAGATGAACTGAAGACAAGGATTATGGCAGCATTCACCAACTTATTCAAGCAAACCGTCCAAAAGAATTGCATAGATAGATACTGAAGTCGTCTGGGGGTCGTTATTGAAGCCAATGGCGATTTTATTGAATAAATTTACTCTTTACTTATTCCAGATATTTTTG
>OZ010590.1:104733218-104775718 GCA_963932145.1 Acanthosepion lycidas | reverse complement strand
ACTAATATTTTCAATCAAACCTTTTGCTTGATAATCATATTAATATGACGACAATAAACTGGAGGGTTTGAGGAGCATTGCTGTTGTTCCCAGGTACACCCTGACCCGGTATGATAGAACCTTTTAGAGTCTCAGTTACGGGCAAATAGCGACCCCCAACAAAAATAAACAAAAAAACCCTATGAAAGTACATAAATACATATTTACAATACTAGTCGTCTTTGCATTGAATACTGTTATTATATATGGTCTTGTTTCCCCGCTGTTCATCTCGAGGTTTTCGACAAAATCCAACGACGGATATGCAATATGATAAGCCCTGACCTGGCATCTCGACTCCAGTTATTTTCTCACAGACGTGATTTGGTTTCCCTCTGTATTTTCTACAAATATTCTCAGGCCAACTGCTCTGAGGAGCTAGCGTGTTACTAGGTTGGCATCTCCATCCCACCCTTTTACTGTCGAAACAGTTAAGTGTAACCGCTCCATGAGGAGTCGATGTGCCGTTAAAAAATGAACCATGAATCAATACGACGAGGCATGTTGAGAATTAGATTCTTACAATTCATGGTTCTAATTTAACCTGAGAGTTCCGGGAGCCTCTCGAGGTAGAGGAGTAACAGAAGAAGAGATATAGTTTATATGGATATGTGAGGAAGATATCGGTTACCGCAAAACTTGAACAGGTTAAGTTTGTAGTGAATGATTCATTCGGAGTTGGTTCCACAAGGCAATGGTTCGTTGGAAGAAGTTGCATGCGTGGAACTTACATCTAACCAGGAAAGTATGAAAGGAATATGGGTGCTTCGCTACAATGTGTGTTAAGGGGTTACTACTGCAAAAGCTATTTAGCTATGGAGTCACTAGAAAAGTTTTCACAGTTATAAAACCCACAAAGTGCCAGGGGGATCAGTATAACTGTCCCCCAAGACTCCCTTTTAGGGGTAACTCTATTCCTCCTATACATACATGATCCGCTCATTTGTAAATATCTATACGCCGATCAATTGTAAATATTTATGCTGATGATACAACGGCATATGGGTGCACCTACCAAACCCTCGATGACCAGAGTTTGGCAGCTGATCTCTCCTTTTGCCAATCTCTAACAGTCGAGTGGGGAAAACGGGCTGGTCACATTCAATGCCTCAAAAACCAAACTAGTGATCTTCCACCATCGCCGATCAGGCCCACAACTTTCACCAATCATGACGAACGGATGTTCTCGCAGGGAGGCTGGCCTGTGCCTTGAGCCACTCTTTGGGCCTAAACTCAGTCCAAACCTCAAGTGGAATCAGAACATACGATCCATCGCTAAGAGGCTTGGAAAATGGTTGGTTCTCTCTACCACTCCAGCAAAGTATTCCGTCTGCTAGTATCTACCCTGGCAAAAGCCAGATGCAGTGTTGCTTCCATATATGGACAGAAGCTACCCAGTTTTCATTTTCTACTATCGATAGAATACAAAAGCGTCTGTGCGTCCTTGTAGGTGATGAATTATTTTCTATCTTACAACCCTTTTTCTCACAAACGAGACGGCGCAGGCTTCTCGATGCTCTATCGCTATTTACATGAACAGTGTTGAAATGAACTTCACTCCACTAGACGGCTAAGACTCGCTATGCCACGCATATTGTAGCGATCTACCTTCATTCCTTTTGTATTCCGTTGGTGAGATGCAATTCCACTCAAGCAGGTGTTTCCCACTAACCTTATGGAACCGACTCCCAAGAGTTTTCTTACTCGATCACTACAATCTTAACATGTTCAAGTCTAGGATTAGTTGCTTCCACACAAATCCGCTTAAGCCGTTCCCCTGGGCTACGGCAGGTGTGTCTTTTCAAGATAAGCTACGCACTAATTAATGCCTCTCCAGATTTCAACCTAGATATTAGGAGGGTAGTGTTCAGCGACCCTACGGCCATATCCAGTCATGATGATGATGATGATGATGATGATGAACGCAGGTTGAACGTTGGAGATTAACCTCTTTGAATCACAGCGCCAGATTTGAAAAGCATAAGGAATGCTGATATGTATTATGTTTGTCCCGCAGACGGGTGTGAATTGGCACATGAAGAAGTCTGGAGGGTTAAATTGATTCAAGCACATGGACGTACGTGGACGGGATACGAAGAAGTCTGGTAGTTCATTTGGCTGAAATATTTTTGCTGTCATGAAAGCGGCAAGTGTAGAAACACTTGTCTGGATGAATGAATGTGGGATTTCAGAAAGACTTAGAGACTTGATTGCTTTTCATACACTAAAAAAAAGAAGCATACTTTGTTTTTTGTTTTTTTAATTTCCAGGGAAACAAACAAAATGTATCCCTATCGTACGGAGCATCTTTTTCTTAATATTATTTTAAAAAATATTTTATTTTTCTCTTTCAAGATGTGTATGTGATTTTATAGCCAGATTGTTTTAAATGACAAGAGAATGATTTGAATTTACTGAAGAAAAACAAGTTTGTCACAAGTGCGAGGTGAATGAAAAATCTTTGTGAAAAATACAGTATAAACTTGAGAATCAACCAAGCTGATATAACTTGGCTTAAATACTTCAAGTTTAATGTTTATGCTAAACTGCATCGTCTTTTGTCATATCACTTCTAACAAATGATAAAAATACAACAAAAATAAGAGATTTTTCTCTACTTTGTAAAACCATAAAACACTCTTGGCAAATATGAAACACTGGAATATTTATTATTAAATTAATTGTTTAAAGAAGTTAATTTTTTGAGAAAACGGCACGTTTTTCCCGTTACTTTATGATTGTTGGTCGTTGAGTCGGAGGTAAATTTTTTCGTTTTTTTTAGGGGGGGGATATTTTCGCAAATTTTCTTCCGAATACAGGCAAATAAATTCCGGTAAGATCTGCATTGAAAATAAAAAAATAAAGAAAGAATTGTATAAACTCATCTATGATAAAGTTAAGGAATTTTATTCGCATGCTATAGTTTGTTGAATCACATAATTGCTAACGTTGGTTAACTCATTCCAGAAACACAAGCTGTAACAATTGTATATCTTTACTTCAGAACTGATCACGCATCTGCATCTAAATCGTTGGTATTTTGTTGAACCGCATAACGGGTAACGTTGGTTAACTCACACCAGAACCGGAATCTAATTAATTTCTACCTTTACTTAAGAACTGATCTCTGCTAAGATTTTAAACAACTAGTTCTAATCTCTATCTATTTTTAATCGTTCGATGTTAGTTGAACCGCATAATTGTCAAGATTGGTTAACTCGCTCTAGAACCGGAAGCTCTAATAGTTTTCTATCTTTACTTCAGAACTGATCTCTGCTAAGATCTAAAACAGATCTAACCTGCATCTATCAATCACTCGTAGTTTGTTGAACCACACAATTTTAACTCATTCCAGAAATGACGAAAATTGATTTTCATTCTCCATTTTTCTTCTGGTGAATAAGTCCAAAGAAGAATTTTATCCCAGTAACTAAAATGGGTAAAAATATTATAGGGCAGTCGTGAAGTATTTGCAATCCAGAAAATTAAATTTCAACAAAATTAATCGTAACAGTGAACTGAAGAAGAGTGGAAATTTTCCGATCAAAATATTGTTAAACAGAGAAAAAGATGAGGGCTGTAAAACAAATAACTGATTAACCGAAACTGACTTTGAATAAAATACCTGATATCTTTTGTGATGGAGACAACAATGTGCATTATATTTTACTCAAATAAGTATTTATCACTTTTATATTCCTAGTTTTTATTACTTAAACGTTATTTTAGTGGGCGCCCATATTTGAGTAGACGCTCCGTTTATTAATTAAACAGTATTTTTATTTATCTATCCATGAATTTATTTATTTTATTTATTTATATATTTATTAATCATTTTGTTATGCAATATTAATTAAACAGTATATATATATATATATATATATATATATATATATATATATATATATATATATATAAAGAAAGAACAGTAAGATATATAATCCGGTGTTCTTATAGATATTTTTATTTTTACAAAATAGTGCTCAATGTAAATTTACAGAGCATTAATATTATAAATTAACTGATTTAAAATACAGTTTTTTTGCTACACAGTTCTAACAGGTTTCAAAAATGGAAGCTAAAAGCTTAGAATTTAATTATGTAATTAAATTAAATACATTAGTCCCATTTCATCCTCAAGCGAATTTTGAAGTAACTTATTTTTAAATTTACTGGGTTTTAAAAGCATGGCAAAAATCATAATTTCCAGTGTCCAAGGATACAGAGAAATCCATTCTTCCATACAAGGGGTGGTTGCGTGTTCATTTTATTAACTTTTGTTGTATCAGTTATTAGTTACGTTTGAAAAAGGGATACGTTTAGGTAGGGGGTAGGGATATATTTTTCAACGAATTCTGACATCCGTTAAAAGCGAACATTACTCTTACATTTATCTAACTCTCCAGGTAAATATCGATTGAATATATACTTGTTTATTTTTTTATTGCTACAAACGCTATGATTAGTGGATTCATACATTTAAATAGACATTTCTGTTTTTAAACAGTACAACTAACGGATACCTCGTTGATGTGCGGCTGGTGTAACTGATAACGGCTCGTTATGCTAAACTATTTTATCCATATGTGAGGAGAGTTGTGTTCACATCGTTTCCAAGATTAATAGTTTGAAGTGAATGCATCAACCGCAGCTCGAATGTAACATGGTCAGCCGATTCCAATTTTCGTGTTGATAACCTTTACACCAGAGGAACATATCGCGCACGGCTACATATGTTTATTAATTTAGAAAATGATTTTTATTATTTACTAAAGCCTACTTGCACGTACCATTAATATGATTGGCAAACATCGCAATCAATATACATAAAATGTAGCCGATGTGCTTATCAGGTGATTGTTTTAAGTAATTATATTCTGTGATATTTTATAGTTTAAACATCGGTTTTGAAATCTGGACTATAAATCTAAATCTGAATTCCATTTACTTCTGAAGGTGGTTGCAAATACAACATTAACAAAAAATAAAATAAAATGCGTTTCATTAAGATAGTCCATTATTTTATTTATGGCAACTTCTAACATTGTACATTTCTCAGACTTCTTTTATGAAGCGCCGTTGGCACCTAAATAGTGATTATTTACATTATCAATAAATTTATCAGATAAATATAATTGTTTTGGTTGTGGAACCATTACAAGATGGTTTCCTTCAACAATAACACAAATATCCTTAGGCTGTACGGATTTCTTCACTAATGTGTAATAGTATTATACTGTTGAAAATTATCGCAGCATTGTCATTATTATTCATTTTTCATCCGTCTCTCTTTCATCTTATTTCTATTCCATTTTTAAACATAGTATTAGTAATAAGATGTAATAATAGTCATAAGTTGTTTCAATTTCTTAAATGAAGCATTGTCATTATTATTCATTTTTCACTCGTCTTTCTTTCATCTTATTTCTAGTGCTTGTTTACACCTAGTAGTAGTAATAAGACGTAATAGTCTTAAGTTGTCTGAATTTCTTAGATGAAGCATTATCATTATTATTCATTTTTCACTCGTCTTTCTTTCATCTTATTTCTATTGCTTGTTTACACCTAGTAGTAGTAATAAGACGTAATAGTCTTAAGTTGTCTGAATTTCCTAGATGAAGCATTGTCATTATTATTCATTTTTCACTCGTCTTTCTTTTATCTTTTTTCTATTGCTTGTTTACACCTAGTAGTAGTAATAAGAAGTAATAGTCTTAAGTTGTCTGAATTTCTTAGATGAAGCATTATCATTATTATTCATTTTTCACTCGTCTTTCTTTCATCTTATTTCTATTGCTTGTTTACACCTAGTAGTAGTAATAAGAAGTAATAGTCTTAAGTTGTCTGAATTTCTTAGATGAGGCATTGTCATTATTATTCATTTTTCATTCGTCTTTCTTTCATCTTATTTCTATTGCTTGTTTACACCTAGTAGTAGTAATAAGAAGTAATAGTCTTAAGTTGTCTGAATTTCTTAGATGAAGCATTGTCATTATTATTCATTTTTCATTCGTCTTTCTTTCATCTTATTTCTATTGCTTGTTTACACCTAGTAGTAGTAATAAGACGTAATAGTCTTAAGTTGTCTGAATTTCTTAGATGAAGCATTATCATTATTATTCATTTTTCACTCGTCTTTCTTTCATCTTATTTCTATTGCTTGTTTACACCTAGTAGTAGTAATAAGAAGTAATAGTCTTAAGTTGTCTGAATTTCTTAGATGAAGCATTGTCATTATTATTCATTTTTCACTCGTCTTTCTTTCATCTTATTTCTATTGCTTGTTTACACCTAGTAGTAGTAATAAGAAGTAATAGTCTTAAGTTGTCTGAATTTCTTAGATGAAGCATTGTCATTATTATTCATTTTTCACTCGTCTTTCTTTCATCTTATTTCTATTGCTTGTTTACACCTAGTAGTAATAATAAGACGTAATAGTCTTAAGTTGTCTGAATTTCTTAGATGAAGCATTGTCATTATTATTCATTTTTCATTCGTCTTTCTTTCATCTTATTTGTATTGCTTGTTTACACCTAGTAGTAGTAATAAGAAGTAATAGTCTTAAGTTGTCTGAATTTCTTAGATGAAGCATTGTCATTATTATTCATTTTTCATTCGTCTTTCTTTCATCTTATTTCTATTCCTTGTTTACACCTAGTAGTAGTAATAAGAAGTAATAGTCTTAAGTTGTCTGAATTTCTTAGATGAAGCATTGTCATTATTATTCATTTTTCATTCGTCTTTCTTTCATCTTATTTCTATTGCTTGTTTACACCTAGTAGTAGTAATAAGAAGTAATAGTCTTAAGTTGTCTGAATTTCTTAGATGAAGCATTAACATTATTATTCATTTTTCACTCGTCTTTCTTTCATCTTATTTCTATTGCTTGTTTACACCTAGTAGTAGTAATAAGAAGTAATAGTCTTAAGTTGTCTGAATTTCTTAGATGAAGCATTGTCATTATTATTCATTTTTCATTCGTCTTTCTTTCATCTTATTTCTATTGCTTGTTTACACCTAGTAGTAGTAATAAGAAGTAATAGTCTTAAGTTGTCTGAATTTCTTAGATGAAGCATTATCATTATTATTCATTTTTCACTCGTCTTTCTTTCATCTTATTTCTATTGCTTGTTTACACCTAGTAGTAGTAATAAGAAGTAATAGTCTTAAGTTGTCTGAATTTCTTAGATGAAGCATTGTCATTATTATTCATTTTTCATTCGTCTTTCTTTCATCTTATTTCTATTGCTTGTTTACACCTAGTAGTAGTAATAAGAAGTAATAGTCTTAAGTTGTCTGAATTTCTTAGATGAAGCATTATCATTATTATTCATTTTTCACTCGTCTTTCTTTCATCTTATTTCTATTGCTTGTTTACACCTAGTAGTAGTAATAAGAAGTAATAGTCTTAAGTTGTCTGAATTTCTTAGATGAAGCATTGTCATTATTATTCATTTTTCATTCGTCTTTCTTTCATCTTATTTCTATTGCTTGTTTACACCTAGTAGTAGTAATAAGACGTAATAGTCTTAAGTTGTCTGAATTTCTGAGATGAAGCATTGTCATTATTATTCATTTTTCACTCGTCTTTCTTTCATCTTATTTCTATTGCTTGTTTACACCTAGTAGTAGTAATAAGACGTAATAGTCTTAAGTTGTCTGAATTTCTGAGATGAAGCATTGTCATTATTATTCATTTTTCACTCGTCTTTCTTTCATCTTATTTCTATTGCTTGTTTACACCTAGTAGTAGTAATAAGAAGTAATAGTCTTAAGTTGTCTGAATTTCTTAGATGAAGCATTATCATTATTATTCATTTTTCACTCGTCTTTCTTTCATCTTATTTCTATTGCTTGTTTACACCTAGTAGTAGTAATAAGAAGTAATAGTCTTAAGTTGTCTGAATTTCTTAGATGAAGCATTGTCATTATTATTCATTTTTCATTCGTCTTTCTTTCATCTTATTTCTATTGCTTGTTTACACCTAGTAGTAGTAATAAGAAGTAATAGTCTGAAGTTGTCTGAATTTCTTAGATGAAGCATTATCATTATTATTCATTTTTCACTCGTCTTTCTTTCATCTTATTTCTATTGCTTGTTTACACCTAGTAGTAGTAATAAGAAGTAATAGTCTTAAGTTGTCTGAATTTCTTAGATGAAGCATTGTCATTATTATTCATTTTTCATTCGTCTTTCTTTCATCTTATTTCTATTGCTTGTTTACACCTAGTAGTAGTAATAAGAAGTAATAGTCTTAAGTTGTCTGAATTTCTTAGATGAAGCATTGTCATTATTATTCATTTTTCATTCGTCTTCCTTTCATCTTATTTCTATTGCTTGTTTACACCTAGTAGTAGTAATAAGACGTAATAGTCTTAAGTTGTCTGAATATCTTAGATCAAGCATTGTCATTATTATTCATTTTTCACTCGTCTTTCTTTCATCTTATTTCTATTGCTTGTTTACACCTAGTAGTAGTAAAAAGACGTAATAGTCTTAAGTTGTCTGAATTTCTTAGATCAAGCATTGTCATTATTATTCATTTTTCACTCGTCTTTCTTTCATCTTATTTCTATTGCTTGTTTACACCTAGTAGTAGTAATAAGACGTAATAGTCTTAAGTTGTCTGAATTTCTGAGATGAAGCATTGTCATTATTATTCATTTTTCACTCGTCTTTCTTTCATCTTATTTCTATTGCTTGTTTACACCTAGTAGTAGTAATAAGACGTAATAGTCTTAAGTTGTCTGAATTTCTGAGATGAAGCATTGTCATTATTATTCATTTTTCACTCGTCTTTCTTTCATCTTATTACTATTGCTTGTTTACACCTAGTAGTAGTAATAAGACGTAATAGTCTTAAGTTGTCTGAATTTCTTAGATGAAGCATTGTCATTATTATTCATTTTTCACTCGTCTTTCTTTCATCTTATTTCTATTGATTGTTTACACCTAGTAGTAGTAATAAGACGTAATAGTCTTAAGTTGTCTGAATTTCTTAGATGAAACATTGACAGTATTATTCATTTTTCACTCGTCTTTCTTTCATCTTATTACTATTGCTTGTTTACACCTAGTAGTAGTAATAAGACGTAATAGTCTTAAGTTGTCTGAATTTCTTAGATGAAGCATTGTCATTATTATTCATTTTTCACTCGTCTTTCTTTCATCTTATTTCTATTGCTTGTTTACACCTAGTAGTAGTAATAAGACGTAATAGTCTTAAGTTGTCTGAATTTCTTAGATGAAACATTGACAGTATTATTCATTTTTCACTCGTCTTTCTTTCATCTTATTACTATTGCTTGTTTACACCTAGTAGTAGTAATAAGACGTAATAGTCTTAAGTTGTCTGAATTTCTTAGATGAAGCATTGTCATTATTATTCATTTTTCACTCGTCTTTCTTTCATCTTATTTCTATTGCTTGTTTACACCTAGTAGTAGTAATAAGACGTAATAGTCTTAAGTTGTCTGGATTTCTTAGATGAAGCATTGTCATTATTATTCATTTTTCATTCGTCTTCCTTTCATCTTATTTCTATTGCTTGTTTACACCTAGTAGTAGTAATAAGAAGTAATAGTCTTAAGTTGTCTGAATTTCTTAGATGAAGCATTGTCATTATTATTCATTTTTCATTCGTCTTCCTTTCATCTTATTTCTATTGCTTGTTTACACCTAGTAGTAGTAATAAGAAGTAATAGTCTTAAGTTGTCTGAATTTCTTAGATGAAGCATTGTCATTATTATTCATTTTTCATTCGTCTTCCTTTCATCTTATTTCTATTGCTTGTTTACACCTAGTAGTAGTAATAAGACGTAATAGTCTTAAGTTGTCTGAATATCTTAGATCAAGCATTGTCATTATTATTCATTTTTCACTCGTCTTCCTTTCATCTTATTTCTATTGCTTGTTTACACCTAGTAGTAGTAATAAGACGTAATAGTCTTAAGTTGTCTGAATTTCTGAGATGAAGCATTGTCATTATTATTCATTTTTCACTCGTCTTTCTTTCATCTTATTTCTATTGCTTGTTTACACCTAGTAGTAGTAATAAGACGTAATAGTCTTAAGTTGTCTGAATTTCTGAGATGAAGCATTGTCATTATTATTCATTTTTCACTCGTCTTTCTTTCATCTTATTTCTATTGCTTGTTTACCCCTAGTAGTAAAATATTTGAATTGTCTTTATCATTATTGATATGCTTTTTATAACAATAGTCATGTTGTTTCACATTATATAATTTTCTATTTCAAAAAAGAAAATAAAGAAATAGTTATAAATAATGAATCTTCATGTAGATTTCAAATTACATCTCCTCTTCTTGTAATCCTTCTGAAAAGAACAGTTCCAAATAAAATATGGAATCGTCTAGTGACATGTACTTTTATTTTTCATTTTTTGTATTTTTCTTTTATTCCGTCTCTAGCTTCCCTTTTCTTTCCGATTAAGCAAAATATTTCTTTTTTATGTTCTCATGAAATACACCTGAAAATAACGAGAGGGTTTCATTAGGCTTGTTGCGTTGTGTCTATGGGAAGGCGTTTGCAGTGTGGGAAATAAGTGTTTCCGTAAAAATCTTTTAGATTATTTTGATAAGCTTTCAAGACTGGCATGTGAGGTTCGGATAGCTCCACCGTAAACATACCAGACATATTCTATGGTATATAAATGACATTATTTTTCTTTTTTCTTTCTTGTCGGCGCCTGACGATAGCTGAAGAGTCGCTCGATCGAAAGATTCTATTAATAAGAAAACAAAAATTCAAACAAGGGTTTGAACTGTTTAACGACATAAGATGAAATGGTTTCTCGCCTTTTGGATTGAAAGTTAGACAAAGATACGTTATTACATAATGAGCAATATGAAAGTGCTTTTTTGTCATTTATTCTGCGATAAAATCTGAGAGACTCTGCCAAGCAAGAAAGCAGCATTTTGATTCAGAGATTATTTCAGGTTTATCTGCTTGGGATTAAAATTTTTGATTGAATCTCGGAAGACTACCAGAAGAGTACTGTAAACGCCCGTGAAGACATTGAACAAGTCCCTCATCAATGGATGTTTGCCGAAACAAGTAAAACTGTTTTTTTTTACAGGTTTGTCTTTAAAAAGATTCACCGTATCTGTCCTGTCTTCAACTGGAAATAGAAAAAATAATCTCTGAATTAATCTACTTTCAAAACAACAGTAAAGAAGATGAGGATATTAGTCGATATAATCCGAGATTTGTAGTAGAGATTTTGTTATAAAATTCCATCAGTTTGCTAACATAAAGCATGTGAATACTTATATATATATATATATATATATATATATATATATATATATATATATATATATATATATGTGTGTATGCGTGATATTTAGTGGAAAGTCATAATATTCGAGACAGAGCTAACATATTCAATTGCATAAATAGTAGTTTGTAACCCTGGTTTTCCCGCTTTTGCGATCATCAGACAGTGAAAAATCGCGAAACCCGGGATTACAAACTACTATCCACGCAACTGAACACCCCTCCACGCACACATATATGTTTCGACATATGAGGATCTGCCAGCTTAATTAATTCAGTTATGAAAGTTTGTGCGATAATCTTAAGTGGCATTTAAGACCCGCTAGTGATTTACAAAGGAGGCCACATATGGAGCAAGTGTGAGAATTGTGAGATGAGATCACCGTTAGACTGGCTGACCTTTTAGATCTTGCTCTCGCTTCTTGAAGATGATTCAGACAAGCAGATTGAAAATTGCTGAGTTCACTAAAACACGTTGATCACCATACTACCTGCTCCAAAGCGAAGCGCTCATGGGTGTTATGTGGTATATTAACTGCTGACAAGTTGCTTTTCAGCTTGTCTTTGTATTTTAACCGTCGGCGTCCTACATTCCTGTCGCCCTGATCTAACTGGCTGTACATTAGGATCTTGGGTATCCTGTCATCAGACATTCTCAAGACATGACCAGTCCACCGTAAATGAGACTATATATATATATATATATATATATATATATATATGTGTGTGTGTGTGTGTGTGTGTGTGTGTGCATGTGTGTGTGTGCATGTGTGTGTGTGCGTGTGTGTGTATACACACACATATATATATATATATATATATATATATATATATATATATATTTGCGACTCTGGGTTTCCAATTTGTCTGAAGATCGCAAAGAGCGGCAAACAGAGGATGACAAAATCACATCAGTACACTTAAATATGACTGATATTGAGTGTTTTCCAATAAGTACCGTGCATATATAATATATAAATAATATATATATAAATTACATATATATATATATATATTTATATACATACACATTTTGCATATACTTATATTTATATATATACATGCGTGTGTGTGTATGCGTGTATATATATATATATATATATATATATATATATATATATATATATATATATGTATGTATGTATATATATATATGTCTGCAAATATATATATATGAATATATATATATGTATATATATATGTGTGTGTATGCATATATATATGTATATACATATATATGTGTATACATATGTGTATATATATGTATATATGCATATATATGTGTATATATATATGTATGTATATATATATATGCACAAATCTCTCTCTCTATATATATATGTATATATATACATATGTATATGTATGCATGTGTGTGTATATATATACATATATATATGTGTGTGTGTGTGTGTTTGTGTGCATATATAGGGAGAGAGGGAGATAGATATAATTCTAAAACAGTTATTGGTCAAAATTGAATTAGCCTGGGAAAAAGTTGTATTAAAATGTCCTCAATATCCGTGTAAAGAAAATAAAAATTTAACATGCCGGGCTTTTAAAGTTAAAAAAATTAGAAGATCAGCCAATTACTCTTCATTGGTTTTAACCTTTCGGTACCGTCAAGTGCTATAGGCCAAAATGTATTGATTGGCTGATCAATTCCGCCTGTGAGAACAACAAATAGACGGTGACCAATAATTCGTGTGTACGCAATGATTATACCTCATCACAAGAAATTCAGGCAGAGATGATATGAATAGTCTCTAATAAATTCTAACAGAATCCGAATAGTAAACTTGTATATATACACAAGTTTCTTACTCGGTTTATGTTATATTTCATTGTTTATCCCGAGTTATGGATTTGAAGTTGGTTGGTTCGTGTAATTGTTAATATTATTTAACACACTCCAGAACCGGAATCTCTAATTTTTTAAAGCTTTTCACCCCATGTAAGGCGGGAGTGCCCCTAGCACGCAAGGTGTTACAGGGAGTCGAAGCATGAATAAAGAGTTTTGATAGAGGAAACAATGAAGAGAAAGACAGGTAATAGATGAAGGCATCTGGATATATCGATTGATATTACATTTCAATAGTTGGAGATTATAGCTATCAGGGAAGTAAGTAAGTGGAAGGGAGTTTCACTGACGGGAAGTGCGAGACATGAAGCTATTGAAGTAGAAGAGACTGCTACATTTAACCGTTTCGACAGTGACAGGGTGGAACTGAGATGCCAACCTAGTAGCATGATTAAATTCATGCAGTTAGAGAACTAGTGAAAGTACTTTGACGGAGCAGTTACCGTGAAAGCATTAGTAGAAAAGACAGAGGGAGGCAACAGCACGACTGTGAGAGAGCAACTGTATACGAGATGCCAGATCAGGGCCAGTCACATTGCATATCCGTCTCTGGATTTTTTTCGATGATCTTAAGACAAACAGCGGCGGCTCTAGACCGTATATGACAGCAATATTCTATTCAAGGGCGAATGTTTGATTTATAGAGTTGAAGGATGGACTCGGACGAGAAAAACGTTCTGGCGCGACATAGAGAACCAACTTTCCTTGCGGTAGATGAAGCTATTGATTCAATGTAATTGTTCCATCTAAGGTCAGCGGAAAGCGTGAGACCAAGAAGTAGGCAGAGAGGGGCTCTCGTGGAGTTGAGCATCAGACATTCTAATGAGAGTCAAGGAAGGTTCTCTGGGGTGGTTAATACAGAGTAGTTCGGTTTTTGAGGGGATTAAAATTAACCCGCCATTTCCTGATCCAGTCAACAACCGATTGGAGGGTCCTTTTCTAAACCAACGGTCAGGTCAGTCTTGTCAGCGCTAACAGATTTAATAGTTTCCTTTATTCTTTTAACTCAGATAAATTTTCTGATACGATCTATTAGGTTGGTGCAAAAATAATGTCGGTTTTTGACGTATTTTTAACGTCAAAAACCGACATTATTTTTGCACCCACCTAATAGAATTGGCCTTCCTAAATCTACAATACAATTTTGGCACAAAGCCGAAAAGGGGGAATGGATTGAGGCTGGTCTTCACTAACTATCTTATACCTAGCTAATCCGATCCACGACTCATTCACTCATTACAATTTGCACATCCAAACAACAGTAATAATTATCAGCAAGCTTATCTGGCTAATCATTGAGAACTCGTCCGTCATCAATCAATCCTCTATATACCATAATACCGCATACTCTCAAGGGACCTAAAAAACGCACCCATGATGTAAAAATCTGATTATTATAAAAATGTATTTATAAAAATCTGATGATTCACAATAAGAGTTGGGGGTTGGGAAGATGCCCCCCCAAACAAACTAAATATCAAAACAAACCAAATAAAGATAACTGATGTTAGTAGGATCCCCGCCATCTCTCAAAAAAGAAAGGCCACTGTATTTGGACAAAACCAAGAGGCTCTCTTGCTAAGGGAGGGGGAAAGGAGAAAATAAATACAGACAAGGAGAATAAAGAAAGCTGACCCAGTAGAGATGAAGAAGGGGGGTGCAAAAACAAACTAAGGAGGTTGGTAGTCTCAGCTTGGATCATAACCAAAGATGCGACCGGGAACAGGCTAGGAAGAACACTTACATTAAATAGATACACAAAAGCTTGTCTATCCTAACCGGGGGGGGGAGCTCCACATGAAACCACCCCGATGTGAATTAGGTAGACCTAAAAAAAAATCGAGGCAAGCTCCGTTCACACGAACCAAGCTCGTCTTAATCCCCCACCTTTCGCTAAATTCTGTCGAAACCAATCGTCTTCCTTAATCTTATCTAATCTAATCTCGTGTAGACGTCTCTAGGGAATCTATAGAGAGTGCGGCCGAAATACCGCCCACATTTTAAAGGATTACAAAAATACCAAGATAACTGCTATTAAAATAAATAAAAAAATCAGTTGTTTAAACAATGAACTACAGATTTTATTCTGAAAACGACCCCTTCCAAATACTGACCTCTATTCACCATACACTGTTTGTTGTAAAGGATTAATGAAGTTTTCCATCGACCTAAAGTTCGAGTGCTTCGAAATCTTCCAGATGACCGTCTTTTAAGATATTTGAGCCTAATGTTTCTGAAGCGTACAGTCTAAAATGCAATTGCCTGTTGCAATGATTTCTGCATAAATCGATACTGAGATTGTGAAGAACATTTTCATAAGAGAAAATGACGCTTCGTCGCGTCGCAAAGCAATGACGAACAATATAGCGCATAAGACGAGTCACTAATGTCGTTAACTCGCTTGTTGCTTATAACGACGTTGTGTCAGAGGAAGCTAAATTTAATTAATAACAAATAATTCGTCGTGAAGCAATGATAAGCTTGCTGATAATTATTACTGTTGCTTGATTCTTATCCGGACTCTCTAAACTGCCATAATACGCTAAATGCTATAATAACCGTAAAATAATTGTTTCGCAAATAGTTTTGCAGGTCACTTCTACTGTTGTGATTCTTACTAGGCGCTCTTAAAATTATGGCCTTGTGCTATACTAAGGTAAAATTTTTAATAACATATACCTACGAGAAGCAGTGATTAGACAATTTTATTAATCATTAGTATTGTTTTATTCTTAGTGGGAGCCCTTGTAAAACTGTGCGTGTATGTGTGAAGTCAGGATGTAAGCGATCATGGCTCTCCACAACGTCCTGTCCTTTAGAACTGTAAGTAAGACTTGTATGTTTGATATATCCTGTGTCAAATTCTGCAAAACCTCTTGAGAAATTTGAACGGATTCTTTCTGTTTTGATTTTTTCTAAAACTTCGTTGTTGATCACGTGTTCAGTCCATGGTATACTCAGCATCCTTCTGTAGGAACACATTTCTGTTGCTTCAAACCTCTTCTTCATCTGTCAAGAGATTGTCCAGCTTTCACTGGCATATAGGAGGACCGATATTAATGACAGTTCTGTACTCTTTTCTTTGTTTCTAGCAAAATTTTCCTGTTTCTTAATACTTTGCTTAGCTTTTGGAAGGCATCTTTCGCTCCCGATGCGCCTTCGGATTTCCGTCTTCTGTTATGACACTTCTTAGACATTTGATTTTTTTTTTTTTTTTTACATGTTTGATTTCGGCATTTCCAGTTTGTAGTTCACGTCTTAATTCTGTTGCTTTTGCCGACAACCGTATATAGTCTTCTTACACTTGATAATCCTTTCTTCTGGGTTTGCTTAACTACCTCCAGTGGGATAAAGAGGACAATATAGTTAATTTTATGGATTCTTCTTGCGTTTTTTGTGCCATGTCCTTTTATGATATAGGCGATCATGGCTCTCCACCTCCCTCTATCCCTTGCAGCTCTCAACATGTTCCTTCCCCCTGCTTCCTCCGGCCAGAGTACGTTCTGTCATCCAACTGCATAAGCTTGTCAGGTATGTCACGCGCTGCTTCCCCTTGTTTGTCTTTCCCTCTATTGGACCCGTGAGTATCAGATTCTCCATACCTTTCTTCCTCATTATGTGTCCCAGAAACTTCAGCTGCCTCTTTCTGATGTTAAGTATAAGCCTCCTCCTTGTTTGCATCTTCTCTAAGACCACACCGTTGCTCAAACACTCGATCCATGATATCCTTAGTATCCTTCTGTAGAACTACATCTCCGTCGCCTCGAGTCTCTTTGAGGAAATCGTCCAACATTCGCTGCCGTAAAGAAGGACATATGTCTCATAGCAGCTCAGTATTCTTTTCTTTGATAACAAAGAAAAGAATACTGAGCTGCTACGTGACATCCTCCTGTCTCACAGTACTCTGCCCAGCTTTTGGAATGCGTCCTTGGCCATCCCAATACGTTTACGGATCTCAGTGTCGCACTTACTATCCTCTGTCAAAATGCTTCCCAGATAGTTAAGCTTCCCCGTCTGCTTGATTATAGTGTTCTCGACCTTCAAATCGCATTTCGTGTTCATCATTTTACTGATGACAATGCATTCTGTCTTCTTGTAGTTTATGTTTAGTCCTTCTCACTCTCCATCGCTACCTTCTGTAGGAGTTTTTCTAATTTCTTTTCCGTGTCTGCTATCAGTACTGTGTCATCTGCGTATCTTATGTTGTTAAGGTTGTGGTCGCCAATGCTAAATCCCGGTAGAGTTTCCAATTCTCTCAGAATTGCCTCACTGCAAAGGTTGAACAGGTCAAGTGAGAAGACGCATCCTTGCCTTACGCCCCTTTCTATTTTTGTATATTCACTGAACTCGTTCTCTATGCGCATGCATGCTGTCTGCTGCCAGTATAGGTTCTTGATTATTCTGATATCTTTCCTGAATATATCAAGGTTGCTGAGCAGTGTCAGTTCTCGTGGTGTACTTTGTCGAAAGCCTTCTGCATTTGTATCGCTCTTTCTGATAACATTCTGAGCATGAATATCTCGTTCCTTGTTCTTTAACGAATCCGCACTGTTCTTGTCCGATCTCTGGCCTGATTCTGCTGCGCGCTCTATTCAACAGAATACGGATGAGGAATTTTGTTATGTGGCTCATTAGGCTGATTGCTCGGTGGAACCGTAAACCCAAACAAGGAACAAGGTTTACTCCTCTTCAAAAGACCAGAAAGGAGTGTGTGAACCCGACGATAGCAGAAACTGTTCCTAGAGATAGAGAAAAATGATTAGTAAATATAATTTCAGAATTCAGGTGGAGACATGAGAAGTATAGAGTTGAAGTAGACTTTAGACGGGACCGGAAACTGGGAACAAGAGATATACCTCTATTCCTACTCAATCCCGCTAGGGTTTCCAATTCTCTCAGAATTGTCTCGCTGTATAGATTGCTATTTGCTGCCAGTATAGGTTCTTGATTATTCTGATATCTTTCCCGAATACATCAAGGTTGCTGAGCAGTTCCGCCAGATTCTTGTGGCGTATTTTGTCGAACGCCTTTTCGTAGTCTATGAAACATAGGTACACGTCCTTCTGCTTTTGTATTGGTCTTTCTGATAAGATTCTGAGCATGAATATCGTGTTCCTTGTTCCGGTGTCTTTAACGAACCCGCACTGTTCTTGTCCTATCTTTGGTCTGATTTTGCTGCGCGCTATATTCATCAGAATACGGAGGATGAGTTTTGTCACATGGCTCATTAGGCTTATTGTTCAGTGGAGTTCGCATTCGTTTGTGCCTGGTTTCTTAGGCATAGTTATGAAGATAGATCTGCTGAGGTCTTCCGGTATATCTCTCTATGATATGACCCCACTTCTCAATCTATCATACAGTGCCCCCGCTCTACTACAACTCAATTTTCATTAGGTATTGTTCAACAGCTGAGAATGGCGACTTTGCGTTTCAATAAAATAAGACAGAGGGAAAAAATAAAACAGAATATGTATATACGTATCTGTCTATATTTCTGAGAAGAAGTATTATGTATACTGTTTATATTATTCAGACTATTGTCCTCATCTTTGTCGCTATATTTATTACAACGTTTCGGCCTTTCAGTATCTGTCTATATTTCTGAGATAAGGTATTATGTACACTATTTACATTATTCTGACTATTGTCCTCATCTTTGTCGCCATATTTATCACAACGTATCGGCCTTTCAGTATCTGTCTATATTTCTGAGATGAGGTATTATGTACACTATTTACATTATTCTGACTATTGTCCTCATCTTTTTCGTCATATTTATTACAACGTTTCGTCCTTTCAGTACATATCTATATTTCTGAGATGAGGTATTATAGACACTATTTACATTATTTATATCTCATCTCTGTCGCCATGTTTATCACATGGCAGAGTGGATAAATGCGTTAGTTAGATCCAGTGACAGGGCACAAAGAGTGTGAGTTCAATACCTGGATAAGTCAGTGCAGAACTTTCAGAGGGAAATTGACAGGAGATAACTGGCCTCCATTAGACATGGCATGTGGAACTAGAACAGTCTACCCCAGCGGGCGAAATAAAGGGTTCCGTTCGACATTCCAACCACCTGAAGAAGGCCGTAGCGTACAACGGCCCAACGTTGTGATAAACATGGCAACAAAGATGAGAGCAATAGTCCGAATAATGTAAATAGTGAAAATATATATTTCTTTACTTTTCCTGCCTTCCTTTATCTAGCAAGATAAATGTCCCACGTTGCCAAAAACGCGAATAAGCGCTTCATTTACACGCGCTCTGTATGTTTATGACGACTTCTTTTCTTTTAATTTACAAATAACTTAACCAGTCTGAAAGCTAAAAATTAAGTTAGAAAATATATGAATAAATAAATGCAAAAATAAACGCCAACACATCATTGTGGAAAAAAAAAACAACTCTTCTTTCTACTTACAAATGAGACCTCGTGTTAAGTCTTGCTATAATCAAATCAATGAATCTCCGAACCAGTGGGTGCGTGCAGGGCCCTCTCTTAATCTATGATACACGGACCCCCCCCCCCACACACACTCTACTACATCTCAATTTTCATTAGGTAGTGTTCAGATAAAATACAAGTTGAATGATTTAAGAGATTCAACATTATGGATAAAAAAATAAATAAATGCAACGCCAATCGCCATCTTCTGTCTTCTTGAAACTTTTTCCATTTTTGGCCCTTTTCTCGATTCTTTCCATTCTCAATCTTCTCATTCACTTTCACACCCTATCACACCTCCACCACCACCACCACCGCATTCTAGCGGCCTTGTCGCCTTGCTTGGGGTGAAATGATTAAATAAAATTATTAGGCTTAACAATTGCACAAGAAAGCCCCCACCCCCACTCTACTAAATCGCAATTTTCGTAAGGTTGTATTCATATAAAATGCCAAATTTATTGTAACCTAATTAGGAACAGTAAGAGATCAAATGCAATATAGGTGAACAATTAAACTATTGAAATTAAAAATAATTTCAATGTATCTAAATACAAATTTGAGACATGTGTTAATAGATCATTCCATCTTAAATAAATCAAAAATGTTTTACGGCATTTTTTTACATCAACTTATGGCTAAAAATATTGAATTTTATATAGCGTCTTTATCAAAACTTAGTATAAGCAAAATAAATTCACGGATTTGGAGGAAAAATCAAAAAACCTCAAAATGACGTAAAAATCCGAAAACTTTCCATCCCTTAATAGTCAGTTTGTGCTTATTTTAATTTGTAATGTATATAAATTTAGGTAGAAAAAAAGCAAATGTTAAGATATAAAGTGTCAAAAAGCACTGCCCGAGGCCCACAATCAGGTTTGTAGTTAGTCAAGACAGACATGTTGTTGGTGACTTGCTTTTGTTTAGAGGTATATCAACATCTCTATGATTTCATTATTTGGACTATTGTCTTCATCTTCCATATTTATCACAACGTTTCCGGCCTTCTTCAGGTAGTTGGAATGTCATTTCACTCGCTGGGATAGACTGTCCTCGTTCCACGTGCCATGTCTAATGTCAGTTATCTCCTATTAATTCCCCTCTCCAAGTTCTCCAGCGCCTTAACCAGGTATTGAACTCACACTCTTTGGGACCTGTCACTAACTAACGCCTTCATCCACTGTGCCATATGTCCTTAAGTAGATCTGTGTATGAATTTCTGAATGTCTTCAGCAACCGATTTTTTTACCAGCGCTCATATTACAATTTTTGCTGTTATCATTACATGATTTTTTCGAGAGCTCATATTGCAATTTTCGTTGTTATTATCACTTTTCTCTGGCACTCCTTATTACTGGTTCCGGCCGAAACGTTGTGATAAATATGACAACAAAGATGAGGACAATAGTCCGAATGATGTAAATAGTGTACATAATACCTCATCTCAGAAATATAGACAGATACTAAAGAGCCGAAACGTTGTAATAAATATGGCAACAAAGACGAGGACAATAGTCCGAATAATGTAAATAGCGTACATAATACCTCATCTCAGAGTACATCTATGAGTCATTTAACACAGAAATCTAAGTATTTCGAAAGCAAATTTTATGTTATTATTTTTTGTTGAGATAATAATGATTTTAGTGACACAAGTCCTACTAACTAACCCATGGAATGAGGAGGCAGAGAAGAGATAAATTCATGCCTATTCACAAGGATATTTTCGCATAAGTAAATATAACGAACCTTATTGGAATTGGAACTTAGCTTCCGAGCCATGATCTTTTACACCACCCGCAAATCCAAGCTTACAGTCACAGCGGTCACCCATCTAGGCTATGACAGGCATGACGTTGCGTACGGGACCCGATGTTTTAACGTAATATAGCTGTAAGTCTAAGATGTTTTGTGTTTCTGAAATACGAGATATAAATATTTTATAACATGGAGTTCAGAAATTCATCAACGTGTGAAAATCTTCATCAGACAAAATATATTTAAAATCTGTGTTATTCATTTTGAATTCAAATTTTAAAACATTGCCATATACACGCAGTCAATGACTTTTTCTCAATTCATCATGGCTGTATAGAAAGAAATTATATCTATCTATATATATCTATCAGGTCATCCCATAAGTTCTGTCCGAATTTTAACTTTTTGTTAAAATGAACGAAATTTAAAGAGTATTTTATAATGTCTAATGGAGCTGTACATTATTTTTATGTTTAGATGCATTTAAACTGATCAAATTTTATTTCAAAGAACAATAAAATTAAATTTTGTTCGATTAAAACCCTGCTAACATGGAAGTACCCAAGAATCATTTGAGGCACATAATGCTTTGAGTTCAAGAAAGGAAACTCAGCAGCCGAAGTGGCTAGAAACATTCACTCAGTTTATGGAGAGGAATGTGTGAATGAAAGAACTTGCAGAAGATGGTTTGCAAAATTCAGAGGTGGAGATTTCACCCTTGAAGATGAAGATCGAACCGGACGTCCAGTTGAGTTTGATGAAAAGCTTCTTGAAACAGCCCTTGAAGAAAATCCTGCTTTATCAGTTGAGGAATTTGCAGTGGTTCTCAGTTCAAACCATACAACTGTTCATCGTCATCTTCAACAACTTGGAAAAGTTTCTAAACTTGGAAAATGGGTGCCTCATGAATTGTCTGAAAACAACCTCAAATCCTGAGTTGACATCTGCTCTTCTCTCCATTCTCGCCAACTTGTTTCACCTTTTTTGGATAGACTTGTGACTGGCGACGAAAAATGGATCTTTTATCGAAATGTTAAGCGTTGTAGACATTGACTTGGTAAAGGGGAAGGACCCCAGCCACAGCCGAGAAGGGATCTTCATGGGCAAAAGGTTCTTCTTTCAATCTGGTGGGATCGCCAAGGAATAATCCACTTTGAATTCTTACCACCTAATGCAAAAAATAATGCTCAAATATACTGTCAACAATTAGAGCGTTTGAACCAAGATTTGAGGAAAAAAAAGACATGCTCTAGTGAATCGAAAAGAGGTGATGTTTCATCAGGACAATGCGCGACCCTACACAGCAAGGATCACGTCACAAAAGATCGAAGAACTTGGTTGGGAGAAAAATTCCTCATCCACCTTATTCTCCCGATTTTGCTCCTTCAGACTACCATTTGTTTCGTAGCTTATAGAATCATTTAGAAGAAAAAGCTTTTGTAACACAGGAAGAGGTTAAAACTGACATTTGTGAGTTCTTCGAATCAAAGCCAAAAGAATTTTACAGTAATGGAATTAGTAAGCTTGTTAATAGATGGAAAGAAGTTATAGATAATCAGGGAAAATACATTGTTGATTGAATCTGAAATTAAATGTAACATTTGGTCACTTGTTTTCTTTATTCAAATTCGGACAGAACTTATGGGATGACCTGATATATACGTCAATGAAACCACCTGATCTACAAAGTGATGTCTTTCAAAGAATACATATTCTATTCATACAAAACTATCCTAAATATATTGCCGCCATTAAATAACTCATTGAGATTGATATGCATTAAAACAAAATAAACCAAATCAAAAATACGTCAATGAAACCTGATAAAATTCAGTCGTAAGTTAATAAACCTACAGCGCTTGTAGCTTTTGCTTGATTCTTCTTATTATTCTAAATACAATGTCACAATGGGCAGGCATAGCTTTCCACAATTTCTTAAGTCCTGGGTAAGACGATGAAGTATATTCGACAGCATGGCTTCTGATCCTGAGGTTTTGAGTAGCGTGGCGCCATCTTTTAATTACTGTTGTTTTCATCTCCACCATGACCTGGGGTGATAATAACTGTTAGTGTCCTAGCTATGGGAAAATAGTTAACTTTTCAAACAAAAACAAAACACCATGAATGTATAAAAATACATGTTTAAAGAACAAATACCAGTAATACATTTTTGAAAACAAAATATTACCAATACTACATTTGACTCCTGACGAAAAGAAACACTTTACAAAAATACGTCAATGAATCCTGATCTACAAACTGACTTATTCCAAAGAATATATATTCTATTCATACGTACCTATCTTTAAAATCTTGTCAGAATTAAATAACCCATTGATTTTGATATTCTGTAAAACAAAATAAACCAAACCAAAAATACGTCAATGGAACCTGATCTATAAAGTGATGTCTTGCAAAGAATACATATTCTATTCATACGGGTAATTTTTTTTAAGTATCTCTCGGAAACCCCGTTCTGCCAATCATTTAAACAATATTGTTAGGTAAGTTATGCGATATTTTCTTTTGTCTCTCTTGCCGTCAGTATATCCTGTGAGTGTTAAATTTTCCAACCACTCTTCCCTCATTATATGTCGTAGATATTTTAACTGTCTCTTTCTGATGTGAAGTATAAGTATCCTTTTTGTTTATTTCACATTATTACAAATGAGTTGAACTGAGCAGACACTGTTTATGAAATTGTCTAAATAACTCAAGATAATGTTTAATTAGATTTTCTTAAAACTATGTCGGGTTGTTTAAACAAGGGACATCGGTTTACTGAATTCGTTTTTATTAATATAAACATTATAAAATTATTCAGATGCTTCTCTTGTCATCTGGCTAGAACCAGAGTAAGAAATTCAAATGGACTTAACATAATGCCAAAAGTAAATTTATGAAATAGATGTTTTGCTGAAAATTGCTTTTAAGAAATTTTAAAGACAGTACTAGATTAGCGGCAAGGTCTCATCATCTTACAATGGAAATGGCTAGATGTAACCGTAAGTTCTATGCTAACAGTTTCTTCTCTCTCAATTCTCGCTTGTGGAAGTCTCTTCTGTCTTCTTGCCTCGCATTCAATGTTGATATTCGAAAAATTAAATGCAATATCAATCGCTATCGTCTGTTTATTGTTCTATCTCCTTGATAGTGTTTTGTTTTTCTCATTCTGTCACGCTCACACCTGCGCCTTAGTGGCTTTTTTGCCTTGCATAGGGTGAAATGATATGAAACAGAACATTTATGATAACTTAGTAAAACAAGTATTCGGTGAGTATACTAAACAATCGTAAAAAAATAATGAGTGAAATAGTCACCGTCTACCTAGAGCTTGTATCTTTACTCACAACTCAGTAAATATTAATGATAATAATAGCGGACCACTTGTATTCGAGGATACCCGTCTACTAGCGGGGGTTAGCCAATCCCTATCCTCAGGCGCATTTGTGTTTATTCTACATCCACAAGACCCACCTGTGGTTTATACTGCAACTATGTTGAGCAGACCTTAGTTACAGTTTCTGGGGAAGAACTTATCATCTAGCATGCTCAAACCCTCGGCCACGATGACTTGCGACTTTGTGCTAGCACAGCTATCGATACCCCAAGGATTCCATCCACCCAATTTCACTCACAAGGCTTGGTTCAACCCGTGGTATGCTTTTCAAGCACATTCCAAGGGTACCGCGCGCTGGGATATACCTCTCCAGTACGATCATCTTCCTGACAAACCAACCATGGTGAGATTCGAATCGGGATCTCATGGTCAGAATGCGAATGTTCTAACCACTAGACAATTAATATCGTTAAGCAAATGATACTGACTGACGACACAAGTTGTGTAACATTGAAATAATATACTCTCCTTTGTAAAGACATTGATGTGACACCGAAAACCGAAGCTGAATTGAAATAGGAAATGTTGATTTAGCACGAAAGAAATATGAAGGAAAACAAAAAATATGGCTAGGAAAAAGAAATATTGCTGAATGGTTATGTAATATCAATGCATGCTGGGAAATTTCTTTACGGATGAAAAAGAGACGACAAAGACAAGAGTACCGATAATATAATGACAGAAGCATGTAAGCAACGATAAAACTTAGAAACAAAACAAAATATATTTAGAATCAGAAAGAGACAGTTTATATGCCTGGGATACCTAAAAATATGGCCTGAAAAATATAACATTCAAAGGATATAACAAGAGAGACACAAGGAACAAACGACTAGTAACCTATTTAACGAGCTTGTATAACGGGATGTTTGAATAGGGAAGAAGAAGGATAGAATAAAGAAAAACGTTGCTGAACGTTACAAAGAATAGGAAGTTGTGGAGATATATGATTACCCACGTCCTGAAGGGACATGACCCATAAGAGAAGAATAGTGTGGACTTCCTTATTTATCGCATGTAGAATAAGCAAAAGCCATTCTTGGTCGTGGTGAGAAGGCCTTATAATTTTCCTGCTCAATATTCTTACTTCTAAATCGACCACACCTTGTAAAATAATAATCGATCCTCTACTCACGCGAAAGAAAAAAAAAAGAATTGACTTCATCGTATTTGGATAATGTTTTGAAGCATTTTTTTCTTATTCAACTCGAAATTAAATCCCAACTTAATACAAGAAATCAACAAAACTTTCGATTCGAAACATTTTTATATGTCAAGGCCGCATCCAATTACCTCATATAGAAATTAATTTCTTATTCACAATGTGCGGCCTTTTGTTAGAATATACACGCACACAAAAACGATCTTATGATTGTAGGCTTTCTTTTACGAGATGCTGCCTTCGTTTTTCACAAGCCAAAATATATAACTGGCTATTTGATATGTTGGATGCTAGTTCTTTCTCGTAATTTTTGCTATCATATTGGCAGGGTTAACGAAGAAAAAATGATTTTATCTCAAAACGAAAATATGGGAGAATCTTTGGCTGGAATTTGTTCAGTAACACTCAATAATGAAAGGAATCTATGAAGATATTAGCGATTAAGAGAATTGGCCTGAAAAAAAAATGGATTATTTGAATTCGAAAAGACAAATAGCTTATCAAAAGAATCTGATAGAATTCGAATCTTTTCATATTAGAATTCACCGCAATGCTTCAAAATGGCGGGAGAACAGTATGAGGCTTATTCTTTTGTTTTTCTTTTATTTATATTTACCGGCAACAAAGGTTTCTCTACTTGGTATAGGAAGATATCTGATTAGAATCCCTGAGTCATACTCACGACATTTTAGTGCATAGCATATTAAGGAAAGGAAGAATTGTATCTGTGCTTATGCTATGAGCATTGGCGTATATTCTGGCTCCATTCTAAACTTTAGACGAAACCAGAATATACGTCAATGTCCATAGCATTTTGAAGAGTTTAGGATCAAAACTAAAGATCTCTTTTTATTTCATATATATATATATATATATTGTGATCATTCTGCTTAAAGTACGTATTTTCATCATTTCAAATGAAAATTTGAAAATTACCAAACGTGTTTCAGTAAATTTTTCTCTTTCCAAAATTATAGTTTGTAATTGTGTTTTAAATATCTTGGCAAAGAAGGTGGCGTCAGTTCAAACGCACATGTGAAATTATTCTTATACAGGGTAAATAAAGGCTTAAGAAAATCTGCCATAACTTGTTGACATAAAATGGCGGATTAGTTTTCTATTGCGATTAAGTATAAAACTGATTCTGTATAATAGCTCCATTTTGCTGTAATAATTAGAAATATAAGTATCCCCCCCCTCCGCTGGCGTCAGTTTAAAATGATGTCTTTTTCTACTGTCGTGAACTATTTGATTCAAGTTCATATGTGTTACTTTTATAAACATTAATAAAGTGTTAGCAAATTTAATATCAAACAGATAAATTTCAATTCCTTACATGCAAGCCACCAGTCTGCCTCTTCGTGGTATGTCACTAGTGTTTACTGCAGGTGACTCACTGTCGGACAGCCGGCGTGTTCGTCTCGACAATGTTACCTCTGGCGGACCACTAGAGGACCACCGGTGGCCTGCCGGTGACTGCCACCAGAGGACCACTGGCGTTGATATCAGCGGCCAATCAGCGGACCACAAGCGTCTTGCGTGTATGGATACGCACGAACACACACACACACACATGGACACAAGTTTCGTTAAAGACGAGTAATAAGGTCCCGCGATTAAATTTTTCGGTTATTCTTCAAGCCATTATCAAGGACGATTATTATTATTTATTTTTAACTGAATGTGTGTTTTTTATGCACGCGTCTGAAGTTATAGGAATGTTTTATTTTCTAAATACGGTCAGAACATTGTGGCCATGTTCGTTGTTAATGTTATTGAATATTGTCTTTTCCTTTTTTTTTATTAGGGCTTCCATTATTTTTAATCTTATTTTTTTACATGCGGATAAGGCTATTATACTTTTATTTTCTACTAGTATGTTTCGGATGGAGTTTGGTAGTTTTTCGTGTGTGTTTAAATGAATAGCCGTAAGGGCTCGGACGGATATGCAGAACTTTTTACACACTTTGGGCTCAGAAAAGAAAATACTTGTATGAACGCAAAACATTAAATAAACAACTTAATCGCAGTACTTTTTCAGTCGCCTTTAACGAAACATGTATGAAATAGTGATTGCTGCCCAAATACACAATTGTCAAATTACGTGACCCGACAGCCAACAAGGTAAGTAACACAACGACATTAAAAAAATTGTCTTACGGCCAATAAAAACAGCTAAAAATAAACATGCAACATTTAAATAATGAAATCCAAAAACAACGAGACACTAAAAAAAAACATCTTCACCGAACCCGAATATAAGAAAACACAGTAGCACATTATTCTACGTATTAACGAACACTAACTTGCACACAGACAAATAATTACAATAAGGCTTTTCAAACTATATTAAGGAAATATTCTACTACCCAATAGAAATGATAAATGTATGATGGATTGAAGAAAAGCCTTTTGCTATCGAACATTACTTCAAAGGAGGATAAGCGATATGACCATTGGCATCAACGAATTGACTGATGTTGCGTGTTCCTAGATCCTTGCCTTTGTAAACTATGTCCTTTTCAGGTTCATTTAAAAATGAATTTCTGTTTTGTTCTTTTGAAACAACTGTGAAAAACCACTGATACTATAAAAAAGAATTCGTCTTTCTTTGATCAAAAAAGTGTTTTGTGGGACAATGTCTATGAGTCCTGCATGTTGGGAACAATGTTAGTAACAAATTTTGTGTGAAAATGCGAACACCAAAAGTGAAAGGCATCCATTGTATGCGCCATCGCTAGGCACTGACCGCAAAAACAGTTGCAGCTTCATCTGGGAAGGATTTAGATCAAACAATTTAAATTGTCAATTTTTTCAACTCCCGACCCTTCAAGCAGTTGTGTAATGACATGTAGGCAGGGCATCGTTTAATTCTTGTTTCATGCAAATGTTCGATGTCTTTCAAGAGGAAATGTAGTTGAGCAAGTATTTGAGCTTAGAGATGAGTTCAAATTATTTTTTGAAGTTTATGATAAGATGAATTATTTTTTTTACCTGGCTGGAGGATGAGGAATGGATCATGCACCTTGCATAATTTTGTTCACATTTTTAAGGAACTGAATAAACTTAATCTTCAGATGCAAGGAAGGAATACGAACATAATAAAATTTATAGAGTCCTTCTAAGCTTTCATGAGTAAGCTGTAAAATTGTTAGAGAAAGATCAATATAAAACAGTGTTGCAATGTTTAATAAACTCTCACCAATTCTTGCTGATGATGAAGGTGCAAGCGCTACCACAATCTGCGAAAAGGAAAATTTGCAGCATTTAACAGCACTGGGAAATTAATTGAACCGACATTTTCCGGGACTGTGATCCTGAGTTGGATTTAATTCGGAATCCATTTAAATCGTCAGTTGAAAAAGTTCTTGGTGATTGGTAAGATGAATTTCTGGAGCTGAAGGCTGATTCCCGAACGAGGGTGATGTTCGATGAAAAATCACCCGCATAAATGGTACAGAGACAGAGTGAAGGTGCTGCGCATATGTCGGTTCCCCGGCCAGCGATTATCTCTTAGGCGTATTGAGTTAAGCGTTGAAGCAACTTCGAACTTATTTCTGACACATTGCCAAATTATCTCTTAAAAACCGGCTGCTCGACAAAATGTCACTGAAATCTGAACTGATTTTTTTTTTTTGTGAAATTTGTCTAAATGCTAATAACGTCTATGCACAAACGTTATTGACGATTAACAGAAAATCGATTTGAAACCTAATTACAGAATCCCTTCTCTCGAACGACAGAGAAGTGAATGTTTGTGTACGTGTGCCTATCACTCTATTGCATTAACAATTTTCAGGCGTTCGCAAAAATTAAAAGAAAAAAAAGAAAGGAAAATACTGCAAAGTATATATATATATATATATATATATATATATATATATATATATATATATATATATATATATATATATATTGGATGATGTTGAGAAAACGGACGTTTTTGAAAAATTCGCATCATTAATTTTAGCTTCAAAAATTTTTATTAACACCGAAATCCGAAGACGCATAGGAATGTTGAAAGATCATTTTCAGAAGCTAAGCAAAATATTAAGACACATAAAATTGCATTAGAAATAAAAATAAAATAGAGCTGAAGCTGAGTAAAGGTAATTTCAAGAACGTCTGTTCTCTCTACCTCATCCTATATATATATATATATATATATATATATATATATATATATATATATATATATATATATATATATTGTGTGTGTATTTAGGCAGCATCTTTTCATTCATACACGTTTCATTAAATAATATAGACAAGAGTTGTCTATTTATTTTATGTAAAATTTTTTCGTAATGGCTTAAGTAAGCCGAAAGCTTAGATTGTATTAAAAAATATGGATCACTACTGTGAATTTCTTTCTTCTTTCAACGATAATGTTATTAAACGTATCAGAAGTTACGAAAAAAATTTACATAAAATAAATAGACAACACTTGTCTATATTATTTAATGAAACGTGTATGAATATATATATATGTGTGTGTGTGTGTGTGTGTGTGTAATTAGGTAGCAATCCTTCTTTCATGCACATTTCAATGAATGCAACAGACAAAGTACTTTAATTTAGTTTTTTATACAATTTCTCATATAATATAATATTTTTTTCTTTTTTGATAAATTATATAAAAACTGTTTGAATGTTCTTTTTTTTCCGAGCGCTTTCGGCTATACATTTAGCCATTATCAAGTATGAAATATTTTATCTGTTAAATAAGAAATAATAGTTAAAATATTCCAACTTGAAAATGGTTAAATGCACTAAGTTAGGACAGAATTGTCTCATTTTAATTGAGAAACATTTCCTCAGTAATAATCGTCTAAGCAAGATTTCTAATACAAAATATACTTAATTTAAGTTATATTTGTACAGATAATCTAGAAAAAATTATTAAAAGACATAAAAATAAAATTTTAAATCTACACTTAAACCGAAGTAACAATCGTTATTCCAAAACAGAAAACAATAAGGATGGGAAGTTGTGTGGTTGTGGAGGTGCTTATGAATGCCCATTGCAAAATGGGTGTCTTGCTGAATATATTATTTACCAATGTACCATTTTATCTAGTGAAAATCCAACAGTTAAAAAATTTTACAATGGTAGTACGGATTAGACTGATGTGGTATCGGCACATATCTTCATTCAACAGCAGTGCCTGCCGTGACCGAACATCCCTTTCTAAATATTTTTGGCATTTAAAAGAAATTAATAACACTACTAAAAGATTAAATTGAAAATATTGAAAATAAGCGAGAATCTGTGAATCCTTATACAAGAAAAGCTGCATGTTATAAAGTTTCCTAAGTATAAACTTCTCCTAAATCAAAAAAAATGAATTAACAGTTTTATGAAGGCATTGTCTTTAACTTTACATTAAAATATAGTTAGAAGAATTCTTTATGGGTGTTTTATGCATGACAATTACATAGCCATTATTTTGTAGGTATATAATGGTCCACTCAGTTTTTGTTGGATTTTTTTTCAATATTGTCCTGTTTTTGATGCCGATTCAGTGTAGTTTGGCCTCGTGTAATAAACTTCCACGAAAATTCTTTTAACTATCTATTCGGACCCTTTAAGAACTTTCCGTAGTATAAAAAATTTTGATAATTTTTTTTTGTAAAAGGTTACATTATCTCTGTTTCACCAATCTGAACTTTGGATTTCGCTATATTGTGTACGATGCTTGATATGTCTAGAGTGTCAATATATCAAGAAATGAATTTATAACCCACTTCCCTCCACTCCACTTTTTCATTTTTAGCATATATCTGACTTTTAATTGGTTAATCCAGACGGATGAATGTCTTGATTCTGACATTTTTAACTCTCAAAAGACATAATGAATTGTTTTCAAATTTACCAAATAAATCATTTGTATTATGTTATCTACCATCACCCGATGAGGAACCAATAAAGTTCCGAAACATGAAAGTTTTTGTGTAGCGATGTAAAAATGTTTTTTATTGTAATCTGTCATAATAAAAATATAGTCATCCACAGACAGACTGTTTCGCTGCATCACAGCTCATCAGTGTGGCTAGACGTCCGGTTGCCTCTACCTAGGATCGAAACCCGACTGAATTGGCGTCAGTCGGAGGATTCTACCACTAAGCTGTTGGATGAATGTGATTTTAAGCGTATTTATTGTTAGATAAACGAGAGAACTCGATTTACTGAAGAGTCTTGCATTATTAGCCGTAATAGTCACTGTTTACAAACACACACTTCCTCCCCAAAGAGCTCAACCGAAATAAATTTTTCTGGAGCATATATATCACAGCTCATTAATGTGTTTAGACGTTGTCTTAGGGGTGAAGGTGAATTTAAGCGTATTTATTTTTAGTTAAACACACAGTGACTCACAGAACTCCCGTTTATTTTCGTTTATTTTAATGCCAAATATATTTTTAAAAATTAAACAACTCTAATCCCAGTATAATATATATCTGCGCCAACATTTAAATTATGTAACTCATTCTATACTCATCACCTGAAGATTGCATTGTGCAAGAAGCTCCGAGTCTATTGGTGAAAGAAAATAGGATATTTCTTGATATATATTAATATTATATATTTGAGTTTAACGACTTTAAAAAAATATTGTAATAAAAAACATGAATATGAATTCGGCTTATTATTACATGTAAGTAAGAGAATACAAATGAAAAGATTTGAAATTGACAAATTTTGCATTTCACTGAAGCAGACGCTAAATACATTTCACCTCCGCTATGTCTCTCCTTGTTTTTCTCCTTGAAACAAAACAGCTTCTCTGCTATGTCTTTTCTGGTTTCCTGGTGATCAAAACCGAATAGTCCATTATTCATGAAGTATTAGCAAGTCGTAACGTACGTGCTAAGGAAGAGACACGCAAATTGATATTCATTTATTATTATTATATGTTTAACTGTCTCTTCTTCCTTCCATCTTATCTTCCTCCTTTGTTCTTTCTTTCTTTTATTAGCAAAGACCAATTATTTTTCACGGTTTTCTTTTTCTTCTAATTCATATGATTAAGCGTAATGATTTTTTTCGCTGTTTGATATTAATAGCGATTAATATATTTTTGCAAATAATCTCTTTTAATATAATTCTGTCAATAATTTCCTTTCTTTTTTTTTTTTTAAAATTCTGCTGGGAGTTGTATCTGGCTTTTGTCAGGTATTTCTGCGTTTCAGCAATTGCCCGCCATTTAATCAGTTCTGTTTATTGTCGCCAATTTTATTCTACGTTGAAACTCCTCTCTGCAGGGTGGTCCAAAAGTATTGTCACCCCATAAATAATATCATTTACTATTTCAGATAGCTGACACGTGCGACAACATTTTGGAAGGGAGGGTTAGGGCTACAAGACTTTCAGACCGCCCTGTACTCTTTCTCCGACGATTGCTGCATCCTTAGCGTATTCCCTGCTAATTTTGTACTAGTGGAATTATCATGCGAAAAGTTTTCGGTTACAACCGCTGAAGATCAAGTGACAACAAGCTTTTTCAATAGTCATCGCTCTTTTGTAATGATGTCGTCTATATGCTCCGAATTTCTTAAATGATACATTATTAGTCTACATATACAGGGTGATCTGAAAATGTTGTCAACCCTTACCAAAACTTGTTCTTAAATAGATGCATTGTTGTTTGCTTGTTTGACGTCATATCAAATCTTTAAGGATCATTTAATGCCGAAATTTAATCTGCTAGTGAGTTTTAAAGTAACAAAAATATGATATAACTGCCTATATTTCTGTGATGACGTATTAACACTATGTACATTGTTCGGACTGTTGTCCTCATCTTTGTTGCCATATTCACAATGTTTCGGCTGTCGTGATTGAAATTTCGAGCTGAAACCTTTATTTCTACGTGGAAGTAGAACAATATGATCTGGTGTACAAAATAAAGGTTTCGGTTCGAATTTCCAATCATCTGAAGGAGGCTGGAGAGTACAACGGCCAATACGTCGTGAATATGGCAACAAAGATGAAGACAGTCTGAACAATGAAAATAAAAATATGTTATTCTACTTTCACAACTGAATACATGGTAGATGATACTCAGCTTTTGTGCATATACAGGGTGGTCCAAAAATCTTGTCAATCCCTACCAAAAAGTAATGAGAACAATAGAACAAGTAATGCATTAATACAAAGCACATGTACTGGATTCAGTTTATTTAATTTCATTGACGCTGTCACACATCGAGAAGGTCTATAGGAGCTCGTGTCAGCCATCTGAAATATAAAATTATATTATGTATCCGGTGATTTTCGGACCACCCTGTAGATTCATAGATGAAATTAGAAAACATCCTTATAGGTAATCAAATGAAAGGATGGTAAAAAGTGAGGGATCAGTTTTGTATTGTTACTTAGTATTAAGCACATCCCCCATTTCTTTGTCATAGTACAGGGTGGCCCGAACGTCTTGTCACTCCATACCAAGAAGTAATGAGAACAATAGAACAACTAATGCATTAATTAATACAAAGCACATGTACTGGATTCAGTTTATTTAATTTCATTGACGCTGTCACACATCGAAAAGGTCTGTATGAACACCATTTTCGTGGCACAAAATGATGCGACGCTATGTCCTGTGTGATATATTTTACGAATCTGTGCTTTGTTGATTCTTGCAAAGGCTCTCCAAACGGCGTCCTTCAACTGATAGGTATTCTGGTATTGTCCAATGTCCATACACTCTTAAGCAGTCTCTCTTCCAAACTGTTGGAGATCGTGTTAGCAATTTGTAAAAAGAAAATTATATTATGTCGGGGTGACAAGATTTTCGAACCACTATGTATGTTTGAGATAACTCTTTTCAGGGCGTAGGCGATTATGACTCTCCAAACTTCCTGCATTTTGCTGATCTAAATAACGATTATTATTTCATAATTCGACTATATATTTGTGGGTTTTGTTCTACCATCAATTCACTTAAACTTATCAAATAGAGTTGTATGTCATGTCAATTCTGGACGCAAACGTGCATGGTTCTCCACATCTTCCTGTCTTTTATGGCTCGAATTAATACTTCTTTGATTTGTCGTCCTTGTTCAGTCTTTTATTCTTTTCAGTCTTTTTCAAAGAAAAGAGTACTGAACTGTTACGTAATATAAGAACCACTGCCCTGTGGAACAGACTTACAAGAGGATGTCTTCCCGATCACTACATTCTTAACCTGTTCAAGTCTAGAGTCAACCTTTATTTTTCTCTCTTATCCATATAAAATACAACTTAAATTAGTCTTCTACTTTGAGTGGCCCCCGGGTCTTGTACAGAGTGAACCTTACGGTAAAAAAAGATGCTCACAAATAATCACTTACAATTACTTACATTTTTACATATAGATTCACGAATAATCTTTACCAGTGTTTGCCTACAGACTCACAAATAATCTCTTCTAAAGTTTCTCTATCGACTCGAGTATAAGCATAACCAAACAGTTTTGATAGAGTTCAAAAACGTCTCCGAGTCTTTATTGGAGAAGAATTATTCCCATCCTTCAACCTTTCTCTCACAGACGAGATGTGGTGTTTCTCACTTCTCTATTGCTACTACCATGGAAAATACTCGGACGAACAACATTCCTTGGTTCCTCCAGGTCTAACCTTAACGTCTAGGACCCGGTATGCACCTATCTAGTAACAAATCACTCACATTCCCCCCGTATTTCATCAATAAGTTCCAATCGAACAGTTTCTTCCTCCGAACCACTGCCCTGTGAAACAGACTCCCAAGAGGATGCTTCCCCGATCAATACAATCTTAACCTGTTCAAGTTTAGAGTCAACCGTTATCTTTCCCTCTTATCCTTATAAACTACACCTTAACATGACCCTCTACCTAGATGGCCCGAGTCTTCTACAGGGTTAACTGTAAAAAATACAAATAAGTCCTAATATATGGCATTGAATACTGGACACACTCTTCACGTCAAAAACGACATATATACTTCACATTAGAAAGAGACAGTTGAAATTTCTAGGGCACATAACGTGTAGTGGGGTGACAAGATTTTTGAACCACCATGTATATTTGAAACGACTCTCTTCAGATCGTAGGCGATTATGACTCTCCAAACTTCCTGCATTTTGCTGCTCTAAATAACGATTATTATTTTATCATTCGACTATATATTTGTGGTTTTTGTTCTATCATCCATTCACTTAAAATTATCAAATTATTATTACATTTTTATGCTATATTTCTTATGAATAATCAAAACGCTGATCATTTACTTTATTTAACTCACTTTTAAACCTCGACGCCTAGACAATTCCCTGTGTCCTTTGCTCTCTGGGTATGTTGCTTTTGTATTGATGACCAAACATGACACATATGGAATTTGTTGGAAGAAACAAACAAACGAAAGAGTAATACGAGTATTCACCAAAAAATAAAGTCTAAGTAATAAAAATCTTTCGGATTAACAAATGAAAACATCCATACCTTTCCTTAAAATTGTGTTGTTTAAATGAGGATACCAAACGGAGCAGATATTTCTATTAGGTTGGTGCAAAAATAATTTCGTTTTCTAACATATGTTACTATGTGAGAAAACGAAATTATTTTTGCACCAACCTAATATTTCAAGAGACAGAGAAAAATCTGTGTTTTAACGGAAGCTATTTAACTTTGCTTCGTCATCGTCGCACTCTGTAGCCATAAAGTCTAAGCACGTCAGAGCTGATGACGGTTTTTCTAGGGGAGCGCAGGTTCGAGTTCTGCTGGTTGGCGCATATTTTTTCTAATAAGATTTCTCGAATATTCAGGCTGGTAGACGAAAATAAATATATATACTGTTTAATAATTAAACGGACCGTCTACTCAAATACGAGTATCCACTAAAAATACAGAGTAGCCGTTTGAGGTTACGCGAGTGTCCTGTGGCGATGATCAAAGATGACTAGTGTTGGGTTGATTAGAAACAATACACCAGCACAAGAATGAACAAAAATAGATAGAACTCTTTATTTTATGGAGAACGTTTTGTATAGAGTGTTCAGGTATAGTTCCTGAAAGAGTTTGTAAATTAAAGTAATCTTCCCACAAAAGACCCTGTAAAAAGAAGGAATAAAAGTGGCTGAATTTATTTTGTTAGTGAGTCAAAGATTAACGGAGTGTAGAGTCTGTGCCATGCTTTCGTAGAGGAACAGGCGAAGGTAAATGAAGTTTTTATTATTGAGTATTAGTTTCTTTCAAAATGAAAGAAATGAATTATAAGAATTCTTTTCGAGACAACCTCACAGAAAAATATTTGTTTTCTTTTTTTACCATCCCACAAAATATTTGCGTCAGTATGATAGAAAATAGAACGCATCTACATATGAAGATGAGTGTGTCACGTATTATCGTAGTTTTATGTATGCGTGTAACTTCCTAGTAGTTGGAAGCCGATAGTCTAGGAAGCTGTGTTAATACTACTGCTTACGTATGTAAACAAACTCAGTCCGTATGCGTTTTTGTGTGTTTCTTAACTCAACATCGCTGAGCATTTTTTCCAGTATACTCGAATAAATATGTGAAATTATTTGTAATTAATTAAAGTTTGAGAATTTCACCTTGTATAACTAAAAAACGACCCTGCTAGCAGCTTTGCGGGAAAAAAACGGAAAATCTCTGATTTTTGCTAATCTATAGGATAGCTTTTATAACCGAAACATCGGCTCAAGAATAACTAAAAATAGATTTTATTAAACCCATAAATTTATTGGTTAATAAATATTTTCCAATATTTTTAATTCTAGGAGGATCATTATTGATCATTTTCTGGATCAAAATTTAGCAGCAGATAACAAATATTGTTGTCTGAATATTTCAAAGGTCTCCACGCGCTTACAATTAACGTCTCTGATTGGTTAATGTGAAATGTGAAAATTTCAAATTGTAGCCGAAAAATTGCACAAAATTAGTTAGTGTTTGATTTTACGTAATATTACATAAATCTATTGTATTTTTCTACAATTTTGTAACGGGGTTCCACACGTGTGTCTTGGGAGGGAAGTGACTGACGTCCTACTTTGTCTGAAGTCTGCTTTGAAGGAAGGCGAGCCTTTTGATATTCAAACTACGCATGCACCTTTTTTTGCTAAGGGTCGCTGCTAACAGGGTTTTAACGCATGCGCATCAAGTCAAACCGGTTGAAACGGCAGCTACACATTCCAAGGAAAACACTGATTTTATTTTCTACTTTATGCTTCTTTTTTACTGCTCCGTGTTTGCCTGTCTTTATATAATCCCTTCGCGTAAGATGTGTGGCCTAATTTTAGATCTACGGATATATTTCATTTTTTTTTTAAATCGACAAATCTCGATTCTTTTCTTTGCGTTCGTGACTGATCTGATTTATCGCCAATGACTGAACGTCATTGATAATCCCTTTATTTACGTGAAACATTGTTTTGGAACTACATATATATGAATAAAGATTAGTAAGTTGCTTGCTTATACCAAAAGGTACTAATTCCTCTGAAAGAGGTGTCTGTTAGGCTTGATATAATATAAATGAAAAGAGTATAAACACGTGAAAACCTACTAACAACGAACCCTCTGAATATGCCTAATGAACTGTCCAAAAGTGCTAGGGCCAACAGTCATTAAGGACAGTTTCTACTCTCCATCAATCGCAATAAAAATGAAAACTTTTAGAACATTGAATAATATATATATATATATATATATATATATATATATATATATATATATATATATATTAAAAAGAAGAAAGGTACCGCAAACCTCTTTGATTGTAATGTGGATTTTAAAAAAAAAAATATTATGCTTTAATTTTCATAATATTACTACACGTGTTTCTGGTCTCACGTGCGTCATCAGGTAAAAGGCAGAGATTTCCACATATTATTAAAAATAATAATTTTTTTTCCTTTATGTTTTTCGATGTTAAATATTCTCGATATGAGACATTCTCTGTTTTTGTGTTAGTCTTTCTTGAACTGACAGTGAAGAGTTCTGCGCGAAGGCTCATAAAACAATTAAGGTTGGTCCATGAGAAATGATGAATTACTTATCAGCATTTTTTTTAATGTGCGTTCTTAGATCTATTTCCATTTTCGTTTGTTTCTGTCAGCATGCGTGTATATATGCGTGTGTATATTTCCCCTCCATACATATACTGTCTTACTACGAGGAATTAGTAAACACATTTGTACATATACATACACGCACACACACCGTCCCACCACAAGGAATCAGTACATACACACAAACATACACACATATATACACACACATACTTCTCAAGTTACATGGAACCAGTATACACATACACACGCTCACATATATACGTACATACATACACACGTTGTGTGGGGTTTGTGTGCGTGCCCGTGAGTAGTTCCCCTGCTTTTGTCAACATGCGTATATATATATATATACATATATATATATATATATATATATATGTGTGTGAATATATAGTTTTTCGTGCCCCACAGATACCCGCATGTGAGCGTGCGTGCATGCATGCATGTGAGTGATTTGATCACTGTATGTGTCTTTTTAATATAAACAGTTTTCTCTCGTTGGAACCAGTATAACCTCTTTCTTTTATATATATATATATATATATATATATATATATATATATATATATATATATATATATATATATATATAAGAAATAGGTTATAGTGGTTCCAACGAGAAAGTGAAAGTTGAAAGTGACCGATTAAGAAAATTTTATATATATATATATATATATATAACTTTCTTAATCGTTTATTTTCAATTAAACATGTATAAAAGAAAGATTGTTGCCCAAATATACACTTTCCAAATTACATAACCCGGCAACAAACAAGACAATGAGAAAGACAATCAACAAGACAAAAAAAAAGAAAAATGCACCAATATGTTCCAGAAAAACCTCGTTGAACGACATTAGCCAAAGATCCGTCATATAAAAAAATGAGAAGCCAGTAAATATACTCCAGAAACATAATGACCACAATACACAATTAAGAACAAGAAACACACACACACACACACACACACACACACACACACACACACACGCACACACGCACACGCACACACGCACGCACACACACACACACACACAACTACCTGTCCTCATAAAAAAATATTGTAAACTAGACTACCCGTGACCTGTTGGGTCACTGACGGTTCATGTTGTAAAACATTGAAGTTGATTTCAACATTACAATATTGTCTGTTTGAAGAAATTTGAAATAATAATAATTTCTGTATAAACAACTCATAGTTTTAAATCTCTGTAACACTTTGCATGCTAGTTGCTCTCCCACCATGCTTGAAGTAAAATGCTTTAAGAAGAAAAAAAACATGAGGCAGGTTATGGCGGATTGAACATTGCGAGCCAATATTTATGCTACGTTGAATGCGACAGGGTTAATATAAAACATAAAATATAGTCATTTGTTATATTTTGTTTTAATATTTCCAGGTGTACAAATCGCATTTTTCACAGACCTATATTTACAATTTTACAATTAAATTTTCAAACATTTAAACAAAATTTGCTAGTTTTTTTCCAAGAAGCAAGGTTTCTTTAGTTTGTTATGATGATATTCTTTACTAAATAAGACATTAACAAAGGAATAAAATTTTGTCTATATTTCTGAGATGAGGTATTATGTACACTATTTACATTATTCAGACCATTATCCTCATCTTGTTATCAAAACCTTTTGTTAGGTGTATATCAATCCAGGTAACCTACAGGGTAATTCCAAACTGAAATCTTCATTTGATCTACAGAGGTAGACTGTTCTCAATTCTACTCCCCATGTCGAGGCATATCTTGTCTAGTTCTTATTTTTACTATGGCTTGGCTGCCTATATTTCTGAGATGAGGTATTATGTACACTATTTACATTATTCGGACTATTGTCCGCATCTTTGTTGCCATATTTATCACCCTTCAGTATCTGTCTATATTTCTGAGATGAGGTATTATGTACACTATTTACATTATTCGGACTATCGTCCTCATCTTTGTTGCCATATTTATCACCCTTCAGTATCTGTCTATATTTCTGAGATGAGGTATTATGTACACTATTTACATTATTCGGACTATTGTCCTCATCTTTGTTGCCATATTTATCACCCTTCAGTATCTGTCTATATTTCGGAGATGAGGTATTATGTACACTATTAACACTATTCGGACTATTGTCCTCATCTTTGCTGCCATATTTATCACAACGTTTCGGCCATTGTACGCTCCGGTCTTCTTCAGGTGGTTGGAATGTTGAACTGAACCCTTTATTTTGCTCGCTGGGGAAGACTGTTCTAGTTCCACGTGCCATGTCTAATGGATGTCAGTTATCAGTTATTTCCTGTTAATTCACGTAAGTTCTCCACTGCCTTAACCGGGAATTGAACTCACTTTCCTTCTTGGGTCCTGTCACTGGATCTAACCAACGCCTTTATCCACTGTGCCATGTGTCCTTAAGTTGGTTCGTCGTTTTCGACTTTACCAACAAGTGTGGCATTGCAAGAAGTTTAGAACTCTCAATAGCATTGTTCTCAGAGTAATTCGACCACCTAAGCTCCTCAACCAAAACAAAGGGCGACCATCGGCGGAACGTACACAGAAACATACACGCATAGGAACACATATATTTTACACTAGATGTTGGAGTAAACACTTCATCATCAAATGTTATTTTAATGGCATTAATAGAAACAAAACAATACATAAGAATAGAATTAAAAGTATAAAATCACCATGAAGTGTATCAGAGCATATATATTATTATCATTGTCCATATATATATATATATATATATATATATATATATATATATATATATATATATAAATTCATGAATCATTCATAAAAAAACAAATATAGAGGTTAGTGATTTAAATGGCGAGAATACCGCACGTTCCAAAACAATCACACATTTCTCATAGCATTTTTTTCGGATTATATCTCTATTTTCGTTGTCCTCTTATTACTGAGAAGTAAAAACAAGAACAAAATCTACTTCTATACCTGATGATGTCTGTAGGAACAGACGAAAGCTTGTAAAATTAAAAAGACCTTATGCAAATGGAATTTATAAACGGGGATCATATCATTCATATACACGTTCGGGGTTGATGTATCTTATCTAGATTGTTGCGACGAAGTATTCTCGCCATTTAAATCATTAACCTCTATATTTGTTTTTTGTATGAATGATTCATGAATTTATAAATTATATTTGCACCTTTTAATTGAAATTAATATATATATATATATATATATATATATATATATATATATATATATATATATATATATATATTGTTTATGAAACTTTGAGATGCCAAAGGTAACATCAATTACCTAATTGATAAACGTTGACTTATATTAATTCTAAAATACTTTTAAAATTTTGGGGGAGGATAACTCAAACCATAAACAAAGACAAAAGATGATATAAACATATGTCTGCAAATTAAGTTCAAAGACAGTTTACGGTAGATGGAGCTGTGTCGTCATTGGACTAGGTTACATTTGTTGTT